>QVTF01026173.1:0-27500 GCA_003573665.1 Oxygymnocypris stewartii | reverse complement strand
CGCCTAGAATGATTGATTAGCTCGGTGTGGTTTTGTACAGTAAATCCAATTTGTCAAACAGTTGCAGGCAGCATGGACATAAACTAGAGTAAATATGTACCATAAGATTTTATTTGTAAGATGAATGAGGTTATTTCCCCATTCGAAAAGCAACATACAACCACTTTTACAGCAACCTTCAGTGGGACAGTGTGATAAATCACTTTTTTCAGTCATAACTGTTTCATTCTCAGGGAGAGTATGATGGCTTGTGCTGTGCTTCACTGTACTATCTTGAATCACCCTCACACTTTGTCATTTTGACGACGCGTCTCCATTCAAATCTGCACACGTGTCCATACATGCTGCACGTGTGATCGGACAAAAGCGAACACAAACTCCCTGTGCAGCACCGGCTGGCTAAAGCATCTCCGGGTCCAGACAACAGCCTGTGAAGATGGAGAAGCACTCCAGCAAGTCTTTATTGGCTATAATGGCAGCGTCTGGCAGTGATTTCAGTCTCACTGCCTGTCGCTGTCAGACACAGACAATCAGCAGAACTGTGCTTTGAGGAATTTGGAGAGGAGCCTGTCGTTTAAGGAAAGAAACAAAACTGGCCCGAAGACAGAAGCCTGAGAAAATAATTTGCAGAGAAACACTCTGGTTCTCTTAAGAGATCGCAAAGTGCTTTGTTGGTTTTGTCACGAGTTGTTTGTGTGAATTGCAGGCGGGTGTTTGTGTTAACAGATTGTCTGAAGGTCCTTCTCAAGCTGCACGCATAAACAGCTTAAAACATCAGTTATTTGGTGCACTAGCCATAATGCTGTGTGTGCGTGTGCTTGGCTTGTTTATCAAGGTGTTTGGCCTTTAATGGTCCCTCAGTGAAAAGGTGTTTTAGTATCTTGTTATCCTGGTAGAATCCAATTTGTAGCATAATACATCCTCAAACTAAGGTTAAGATATTTAAAATGTTACAAAAGATGTTGAAAATGCTGTAACTTTATATTCATTAAATTATCTTAACAATGTATCATGTTTTGTTTTTAGAAAAATATTCAGTAGCAAATCTGTTGTTTTCCTTTGTTTATATTGATAATAATAAGGAATGTTTCCTTAGCACTAAAATCAGCATATTAAAATGATTTCTGAAGGATCACGTGACTTTGAAGACTGGAGTAATAACTGATGAATATTCACCTTTGTCATTGCAAAAATAAATTACACTTTTAAAACATTAAAACCATAAATTGTTTTAAGTAGTAATAATATTTCACATTCAAACCGTTTTTATTGTATTTTTAATCAAATAAATGCATTCTTGTTGAGCATAAGATACATCTTTCAAAAACAAACAAATATTACAAACCTTAACTTGTTATTGCAATGTAAGCATCATAACAATGTATGCAAATACATATATTTATAACTATATTTATGTTTTTATAGGTCAGGTTTAAAATGCGACTCTCAATTTCTTATAATATGAAACAAGGGATCCCTGCTTCATCTCCATCCTGATTAAGATGTTTGAAGACCGCCTAATATACTTAATCGTGAATATCACTTGATGTTATTGTTGTCAAGTGCTCAAAGAGCAAATATTTGTGCTTGGTGACATGGTTCTAACCTTTAAGAGAGTTCTGAGATGAAGTGGGCCGGAGCATTAAATTAGCCCTGGCAGGCACAGCCCTCATGGGTAAGCTGATCTGACAGCAGTGATCTCCTCCACATATCCCATATCATAATCAACTTTTATGCCTTTTCATGCCTGTTGGAGATAGATCACTATTAGAACGTCATGCCCAGATGACACACTAATGCTGAAATGCGTGGTGACAGTGGTTTAGATGGTACACAAACACTCATTTCCTACTGCTCTTTATTATTGTTAAACGATTGAGCCGTTGGCCTCTGATGAAGTGGGTGACGCCCGAGCGTTTAGATTAGTCCACTTCCCCTCAGCACGTGAGACTTGACTGATGTCATATGCACGCACACGAACTGGAGCATCAGTGTCAATTAATCAGCCATCAAGGGGACATTAATAACATTTCAATTTTTCTCCCGCTGTCCCTTGTTCGATCTCATTTGCTTTTGATGTCACCCCGCCACATCGCCGACTTTGATCTGGTTATCCATCAGCTTGATATGCTGCGCACAGTCATGATGCTGATGTTTTGATGATCTAAATTCAAAGCAAGCCCTGATGAAACAGGTTTTTAGAGAGATATTGTTTGGATGGACTAAATAATCATAGCTATGTCCTCACATTCATATGGGACACAAAAGGAGAAATTCAGCAGAATGTTCATGCTACTTTATTTTTAGATAGATCCATATTTGTCAATAATTTCTCATAATGATCTCTTCCACCAAAGCTTTCAAATCTCAATCATGCTTGTATGCTAAAATATGGCATTTCCAGATGTTGCACCAGGTTTGAGATCAATGATGCAGAACATGATTGTTTTTTTCTGTCAGTGTACAGTATAGAAAAGCAATGCATGAACATCCTTCAAGAAGTACACTTTGGCATACTTTGAAAATGGAAATAATATACTTTATTCTTGAGCCAACTGAATGTAATGTTTTTGGACACTTAATTACTGGGATATACAATTAAATTAAAATGTATCATAGTTTAAATTGTAATTAAATGAACTTAGTGCTTTTAGATCTATTTATATGTCATTTCATTATTCTGTTGTAGCCTATTTGAAATATGGTTAAAGTGAATTGTCAAATGTACTGAAGCATTTGTGGTAAAGTAAAATATACTTGGCTGTAATTTCTATTGAAACTTACATATCATGGATTTAAATGTATTTGTACTGTAATTACTCATTTGTAATCATTAAGTTTAATTTAGTACATGTAATATATATTAACTTTAAATGTAATGTAAAATAACACACTACAGTTAAAAATGGTTATTTATAAAGTGCTTTAATATTTAACTCACCACATCAAAATTAGTGCACAGTTCTTTTTTTAAATCATTACAAAAGATTATTAAAACAATGATTTAAAATGTACTTTAAAACTTTTAAGGTTGTTATGAAACGTAGTCATGGAAGTGTACTCTGAGTCTGGATATACTTGCGCGGCTTTTTATTTCATTAATAATGTCAATGTTAATGTTTTTCACAAGCGTTAGAATGACATGAGGGGAAGTGAACAATTGCAATTGGTAACACTTTATTTTAGTGTCTCTTAACTAGTTGCTTATTAGCATGCATATTACTAGAATATTAGCCATGTATTAGTACTAATTAAGCATATATGAATGCCTTATTCTACATCCCTAATCCTACCCAATACCTAAACTTAACAACTACCTTACTAACTATTAATACGCAGCAAATTAGGAATTTACTGAGCTAAGTCGTAGTTAATAGCAAATAAGTGCTCCCTATTCTCAAGTGTTACCCGTACATTTTCCTTTCTAGCTGAACTATCCTTTTAAGACATTTGAACTGTGTATTTGTATCAATTTGTAGGATGCCAAGTTTGTAGAGGAGAGGAGGAAACTGTTGCAGTCATACCTGCGTATGGTGATGAATAAACTGATCCAGACACTGCCTGAATTCACTGCCCAGCCCACAAAGGAGACTTTACTGCAACTACTGCCTTTTTGCCAGTGAGTACATGCACACACGGACACAATAATTAATATGCAATAATCATCAACTGTATGTATTTCAGCTCTCCATGAACTCTATATGGCACTGTATTTTAGTGCCTCAATGGATGATACATGCCATTTTGAGTTGTCACTCATGTAGGCAATATAATCAATCTTTCAAATGCCACAGATGCATGCTGAATCAAAAAAGACACACACAAGGGGAATTCACCAAGAATGAATTGCACCTACTTAGAGTGCCACATTCACACTCGCCATTTGTGCTACATATGATTCACTTAAGGAATTAAGCAAATAAGGCTATGAAAAGTTTGTTTTGGATGCATTTTGCATGCTAAAATGAATAATTTCTCAACACTGTTGTCCACAACAACATTTAAAGGCCAGACAATGTTTGTTTCTGTAAATAAATGTAAGAATTTCAGAAGTTTTAGCTGAATTTAAAACTGAATATTTTTCAATTTTTAAACAGTGAATTTATAGCACGTTTCCATTTGTTTGTGAGTTAGATAAGGGTGAAGGATAAGGATTTTAAAATATATATTTTTTATATTCCTACCCAGTAAATAATTTTCGAGCTTGGCGTGAAAAAAGAAATCATTATAAAACATGCCCAGGGAGTTTTGTTTTATTGATTCAGATTTATTTTTCAGGTCTTGCAATTGCACTTCAAATTAGGCTACCTCATAAATACAAAGCAACCTTGGTTTTTCAAAGACAAAAACGTTGTTGCGAGCGAGAATTAAATAAGAAATACCTTGACTTTTTTTAGCTTATTTTAATGCTTGTTGCCCTGTTATAGATTATCATATTGTGCCCCCTTTGAAATCAAATCAAATCAAATCACTTTTATTGTCACATCACCACAGCAAGTGCCTTGGTGAGAGAAATTCTTATGAGCGTGCTCCAGACAGTGCAAAAAAACAACAATTTACATATGGACAGTACATATTTACAGACTGCACAGAAGACAATGTGCAAAATACACATACGTATACTCAGTACACATAGTGTACTATAAAGACATACTTAGTTATCAACTATTATACACCGTTTGGGCACCTCTACATTATGTACACTATCTATACATTATGTCTATACATAGTCTATACTTTGTTGAGAACCATTGCTTTAAGTAGGACTGTACCAGTATCACTCCACCACTATGATCAGCTTTTTAAAATGCAAAAACTGTACTCGACTACATGCTGTCTGGATATATGCCCCATTATAATGCTGTTCTCCATTATTTGATCATTATTTGATGAATTACTACTGCCATGATGAGTAGAAAATGTACACTAACAATTTTTAATAAACCCTATTTACTGCCTGCATTCCGTGGGCGGTAATAGCACAACATTAATTACGGCAAGCAAATAGCGCTCACTTTTACAAACTTTCTAAAGCCTAATTTACATAGACAGGTGTGTTTGTGCTGAAAAGAATGACAGTAACTTAATTTAAATACCCAAGGCACTTTTTCAGCACCTGGTTAAGCTAGATTACGACGGTTAGTGAATATGGCACAGGTTTCTTCGCTGAAATCCCACCCTGCGAATTTTACACAAGAAAAAATGCATCACCAATCATCTCACAGCTGTTCATTTACAGGAAATGTGATTTGTTTACTGGACCGCTCGCATTCTGCATTTTACTGGCCAATTGTCTGTTCTGATTGGCTCATTGATTTATCAAGTCAGACTTCCTTTCACACGCTGCATTTCATTTGTTTATTGTAGCACTGGGTCTGACAGCGTGACGCGATTTCAAACAGGAAATTAATTAAAACAAAAGTTTTGTACCCTCACATCAAATCTGATTTAATTAAAAGAGACCCTTGGCACATTGTGAGATGATAATAACTCTTTGCTTGGCATGACTGGAGATAATTTGGATGCTAAGGACAGATGAGTCCAGCTGTTTTTTAGTTGGTCAGAGATCTGGATGTGATGTATGATTAGGCAGTGATGTTTGGCGAATATATCACAAAAGCACTCGTTCTAGTGCTCTCAGAGTTCTTGATTCCATTCTGTAGGTTGGTTGGATTTTCTTAATGTAGATCCAGTTCACCGTTCATCTGTTGAGTGCTTGTGTTTCTAACGTGCTCTCTAGGAACTGTTTATTCTTGATACATTTTCCAGTGTGATTTATGTGATGAACAGTTCCATTCTTGCGCTTTGAAAGACGCTCTCAGACCTGGAGTAGCTACTCACAGTCACATTAAACACATTGGTGATTACAAATCCATTCCATGCCAATAAAGCCGCCTCCTGGCAAACAGACAGAGTGGAAAGCTGTCACACAGAGGTTATAGTGAGCTCGCTTTGCCAACGAGGGAATCCTTTCATGTTAAAACCGCTCTTGTGCACTCGTTCCTGGCATCTCCTGACTGTCACTGTCAGGTTTGAGTGGGAATGACGAAAGGTCTCTTAAAAGACATTCTTGTGAGAAGGTTTCTGTGAAACAAAAAGCGTTTTCAGACTTTGAGAGACTTCAGCTTTGAAATGGAAGACTGAGGTCTATACATCTTTACAGTGCAAGCTGCTTCAAAGAGCTTCAAGCAAAGGTGGTCTCGTTGTTTTGGTTTTGATGGAGCTTCACTGGCAGTCTTGACTCACTTGGTGCTCTAGGCAAGATTAGACATGACCAAAGACAAAAATACTTTTAGCAACTTGAAGTGTGCGACTTAGTCTACTAGTGCATTTTCGTTTACGATGGAGGTACATTCAGGTTATCGTGTATAACAGTTTTCTGTTTTAAAATGTTATTAGTTTTTTGACAGCTGAATGGTGGCAAATTTAGTCTTCAGTGTCATACGATCCTTCAGAAACCATTTTGATATGCTAATTGGATGCTCAAGAATCATTTCTGATTATCAAGGCTGAAAAGCAGTTATACTTAATATTTTTGTAGATACCGTGGTAGTGACATTTTTCAGGATTCGTTAATGAGAAAGTTCAAAGGAACTTTGAGTGAATTAAATGAATGATATGTAATCATGTAATCGACAAAAAAGTAAATGTAGTCTGATTGTGAGTATTTTAAAATTTAATATTTAATCTTGGAATCTGAAACTCGTAATCCAGATTGAGGATTACCCAGCTCTGTATATACATACACATGCATAATCATATTTTTAGATAGATTATTATTTCGTATAGGGAACAGGTTGATTGAGCATGATGCTTCTAGTCTCACTCAGGGACTATTGACTATCTCAGCGTTTTTCCAATTGAGAAGGGGACACATCCAGTAAGGCTCGATTCAATGTGGTTGAGCCATTTCAAAGTTTGCTTCATAGATATTACCGCCTAAATCCACAACAAGAAGCCTCTTCAGAAGAGGTGCAAGGGATAGACAGATAATGAGGGCTTGTTCCACGGCTAAAGGAAGAGTTGAATCTCTGTTCTTAGAGGTTATGTAACTTTCAGCAGCTACTGTTTAGACTGCAGATCAGCCTCCTGCCGCATGGACCCATTCAATAGGATCTGCGTGAGTGTGTGTGTGTGTGTGTGTGTGTGTGTGTGTTGCTTTGTGAAGAGCTGAGGATGGAGAGATGGATAGATATACTGGTGGGGGGCACCGCAACACCCCACTTACCTGCTTCCAGCTTTTTCCCTGCTGCTCCAGCCTGATTGAAAGCTGCTCAACACTTCATTCTTCCTTTTTCTTAGCTGTCTCCCTCGCTCTTTCCCCTCGCCCAGCTCTCCTCTTTTCTCTCTCAGCTCTATGCCGATCTGACAGCAGCAATACAGCAGAGGAGAAGCAGATCATGGTATGTTGTGTGTTGCGTAACCCCACTTCTGGCTCACTGTTCAAATTGAATTTCCTTTGAAATCTCTTGAACGTTATTAGTTCTATGTAATCAGTACAGCTAGATTAGCCTACTCTCAGACCGACGGCTTCATACGCGGCTGTTCCGTCACACCCTCACAAAGGTGCTTTGAAATTGTTGAGAACAGAGAAGGAAATTCATGGTTTCCTCCCCACTTGAAGATTATCCAGTTGCAGAAAAAAGTATGTGAACCATAGATTTTTGCATAAATTGGTCATAAAATGTGATGCCTCATGGGATAGAAAGAGTGTGACTGTATCGAATTCACAGAGTGATATTGTGTTTTATGCTTGTGTAAGAAGATTGTCAGACATTTTATAAGCATGCAACCGCAGCACAGAGCAAGTAAGTTATTATAATTTTTTTATCTAGTGCACCTTCATTTTCAGGAAAAAAAGCTATGTGCCTTTTCTGTGGATAAATAAAAGTGGATTTTATTTGATTACATAATTATTTACTTTATTTTAATAGATTTTATAATTATTAAATTCGATTTTTTTTTTACTTTATACTCATTATTTAAGCTCTGTTATCTCTGACTCTGGTTGACTCCAATTAAGTTAGTCATTAACCTGTGCCATTTTGACATGAAAACGTATGTTTAAGCAGACTATGGTGTTTGCTGTTGTGACTGGTTGAAGATCAGATTAAGTTTGATAAGTCATTTTAGCAGAAATCCATTGCAAATCCACACATGTTTTTTTCTGCAATGGTAGGTGCATTCAGTTCAACAAACCATTTATTTGCTCTTCTCTGAGGTTCTATACTCCTAAAATGTCTGGCACTCACTTTACACACGCATATAAAAAGCACACACCATCACTGTGTGAATTCGATTGGAGGCAGTTGCACCCTTTCCATCCCATATGCAGCAAGTTTATGATGCCTTGGCTATATATTTTAGCCATAATCACACAAAAACCATGACTCTCAGTGCAGCGCTGATGCAGTCACACAGCTCTCAGACAAGCACACCACTTCTCTGTCACCCATCTATGGCAGTCTCATGACATTGCAGCTGCCCTCCATCCCACCTGACACCTCCAATTGTAACCCAATGTGGAGTATTTTTTTTTTTTTTTTTTTTACACCAAGCACCTATGCTTTTCTGCCTACTTTAAAGACAAGATACAGATTCAATTACAAAAAGTCTCCTTATCTATAAAGTGTTACATTTATGATGTTATTTTGTAGACCAGAAGTTCGCATCACCCTTGTTCCATAAATTAATAATGTTTACATAATGTGAACATGATGTTTAATGTTCAACAACCTTTGTAATCTAATTTAGCACAGTTTAAAACAACATTTTTTTCAATACAATTAAAAGCTTAAATTTTTTTGTAGTATAAATCATGAAAATATATTGAGCTTGTGTTAACAACAGACCTTATTTCAGGCATTTAACCAAAAAGTCTAAGAACCCAAGACATCCCTGAATTTAATGTTTTTTAAAGGTTTATTTTTGGCTTTTTTTTAGCTTTATTATCATAGGACAGATCAAAACTGACTGGAAGCGAAGTGGGATAGACAACATGGGCTAATTGGAAATGTGTGCCTCTATCTACATTTCTGCGAAACTCAAAAAACGTACCCATACACACGAATCCTTGCAGTTTCCAGTTGAAAGGAACACTAGAAGCAATAAACTTTTAACCCTTTTCACACAAAATATGATTTGCAGGTCCATAGTTTCGATTAATAAAGCCTAATTTTTACTTAATTACTTGAGGAATATTGTTATAAATAAAAAAATAACAAGCTGCGAGATTTGAAAACTCTTGAACATTGTCGTCACATATACAGCTTCATGTGCATGAGTTTTCTAATTCAGTATGTTTGCTCAGTAGCTCACAGGATACGGTGTTGCACTTGAGTGACGACGAGCTCCGGCACAAACCCCGTGAAATTACTGTTAAAATTGCACAGCTGCATCAAAAAATGCATTTGTTTAACACTATCGGGTAGGTTTAGGCCTGGGTTTGGTGCGGAGGATATTTCCGACATGATAAAGCATTAAGTTTTAGTGACACTCATCGGGTATTTGAGTTAAGAGCCACCACAATACGTACCTTAAACAACGTAATAAAGAGCACAACACATGCCTATATCAACGTAACAAAAATGTGTCAGGGTCATGCATTGAACCAGCGTTTTAGCACCACTCACCAGATGTTTTACTTTGAAACTGCCATGAAATGTGCAGTACGATACGGAATAACGGTGTTGCGGAATTGTATTTAGAGGCACGTATTTCAAATGAAGCTGGGTTGGGGATAGCGATAGGGGGCGGGATCAGGAAAGGTCCTCTAGTCGGGATTCAAACTCGGGGCGCCCCGTAGCACAACGGCACTGTATGTCGGCACGCTGCCCACAAAGCTAGTGGCACCTACATTATATTTTATTTTTATTCTCTTATTTAATTGTGTATTTCATTGTATTATCATTAGTTCTTTTTAGTTAATCATTTATCTTATTTTAAAGCACACAGAGGCATACAGCACAGTTTGCGCAGTACAATGTTACATAATTTACATTATTTAAATTTATATTGTTTGGGAGTTTGGGAGCAGAGGACCGGCACTGGCTCCTAGACTCCTCCAGCTCATGAGTGACATAGTTGTCATGATATCCAGGCTGGAGTTGACTCTGTATGGTGAGCCACAGCTGTGTATGTATAGTGTCTAACCCTCAACAGCAGCTGATGTATATACAACCCTCCCTCAGGACTCACACACTGTCTCTGACACACACACTCAGCCTCGACGGTTTACCGCTCGGTGCTCAACTCACAGCCGTCTTTCAATTCCAGTTTGTTAGCCTTGAGTTACGGGTGATGTCAGTGTGCGGCCCGTGAGGATGTAGGGAAAACATTTTATTGCGAAGAGCTTGTTTCATTGCTTATTTACCTACAGCGGGGACTCTGATACGAAGGAGCGTTTAGTTATTGTAAATGCACAGAGAACATGGTTTCCTGCTCTGTTTAAGCATTTAGGTGCCTGGTGGGAACTATCTGTTTTCCAACGGTATTACAACACAACTGAACACCTGGAGTCAGGCAGGAGAAGAAAGAGCAAGCGCCCCTGGGAGTTTACTGATGTTTGCGTTTGTTCTCTAACAGGGACAGCCCGACGGCTAATGAGAGTGGAGCCAAAACTGCCCGATCCAAAGCCTCCAGCCGCTTCCCCCGACTAGGCCGCAACTCGGGCCGCGACGCCCGGAACCCTGAACCCCAGAGCGGTGACCTTTAACCTCTGAGCGCAATCCTCAGAACTCATCAATATGGATGTGCCGAGCCAAGGACCTTCACTTATATTATAGATGTACATACTGACACCTTTGGAGACTAGCTGGGTCTAGAAACGTCGAACAAAATCTGCAAGAAACTGCGGCGTGTATCGGTTTAGTGGCGGAACTTTTTCAGTTACTATTGTGCCTAGTGATTTATAACAGATGTTGTTTTTAGGAAAAGCCAGGATGTCATTTTGACTAACGGCAGTGACATGAAACTTTTGAGACTGCGATGAGAATGGTGCGATTGTTTGGAAATAATTTGCACGTTATCATATTATTTGACTGCGACACATAGGACTCAATTTAATTTTTCTGTTTGTATACATTTTGTTACCATGCTCTGCTATGTATGTGGCACAAAGTTAGATGTAATCGTATTATGACTACACGTATAATACATATACAAAACAATCACTTTCCACCTTCTTGTTCACAGTAAATCCCAAAAAACTATTTCAGATTTTACGTAGATGATAGCCTGGTCAGAATGAGAGCGTTAGTCAGATCTGGGCTCTCGTGCTCCAGAGCCCTTGTCATCTGTCCCTGAAAACCTTTCATTGGAAATTTCCCAGGCTGCCATTATCCTGTATGACCTCGAGAGTACTGTTACTCAGAAAGATGGGGCGTATCGTATTGAGTGGACTGAACAGAAGAGAATTTCGTAGCAGGGAAACCTCCACCGAATGAACGAGTGAGAGATCATTTTGCTCTATTTGAACTAACTACAAGCACAATGATGATTGGGATTCATTACTAATAAATATGATTTATGGTTTTAACATGTTATAATGTATATGGAGATCATAGAGAGGAACCATGATGTGTTTAAATAAATAAATAGTCCGCTATCTAATTGAATGTGATGTAGAATTGCCATCAGATTCTGTTCGGCTGTAACGCATACAGTAGCAGATCTGTTGTGTGCTTTGCATATGTGTCTGTTTGCAACCTTTTGTACTAGTAAGCAACTGTATATGATGGTTTTTCTTAAACAGAGTATCTTTCTGTCCCAAATGTGACAGGAAGCAGCTGTTTTGCAGCCTTAAGTGTACATGAGCTTAATGAATACATGAATAAATACAAGTTCCAACACACAATCTGTTTTTGTGTCAAATTTGTATGGTAAGTGGAGATTAGCGCAATGCCACAAGACTGGTTTTCGTCCATTTTGAGTAAAGAAAGTGTTTTAAAAGCTCAGTGTATTAAAAATGGTCAACAATGGTAGATTTTGAGCTTGTGAGCTGTATTGCCATGGTAACTTGAAACAAAATCAGGATAATTTTACACAACACCTCCAGGTCACTAAGAAATGGATGGCTAGGTTGTCTTTAATTGTTGGTCCCCTCGGTCACCTTGAGTGATACACAAAGTGTCTGTCACGTGGTTTTTATTCCAACAAATTAAAAATGGTCTTTGCAATGCAGGAAAAAAATAGTAGGGGATAGTTCACCCAAAAAATGAAAATTGTCATAATTTACTCATCTTCAAGTTTTTATCTCTATTTCTTCTGTTGAACACAAAATAATATATTTTGCTGAATGTGGGTAACCAAAACATTTCTGGTAGACATTGACCTCCATAGAATGTTTCCATAATATGGAAGTCAGTGGCTACCGTCAACAGTTTGTTTCCCAGCATTCTTCAAAATATCTTCTTACAGGTTTACCATACAGGTTTGTAGCAACTTGAGTAAATGATTACGGAATGTTTATTGTTGGGCGAACTATCCCTTTAAACTTGTAAGATGCGCTTTTAGGCTTTGATTCTGTGTAAATAAAATGCTGCATCGTAGGTTTGCTGTCATCATGCAATAAAGAAGTGTTCAATCACAATTCAATATCCAAACAGAACAGTGTATTCATATTTTGAACATTTTATCAATGAAAGTAAACTTTGCAGATTTAGAAATTTAGCATGCAGTGAATGGGTGCCATCAAAATAAGAGTTCAAGCATCTGATTAAAGCATCTCGATAATCCGAAAATAATCCTATCAAACAAACTAGATTTTTTGAGAAATATCCAAGTTAAATATTCATACAATACAACTAAATGAAACATTAGGGACATCTGAGCTAGTTATTATATTGTTTACAGTAAATGATTTGGCTTCACAAAAGTTAATAAATCAACCGTTGTTGCTTTTTTAACACACCGTGACCAATAGTGGGGTATGTTGTCAACACTATGTAAAATCAGGCTTTTAAGAAATGTTTTATTTAAAACAGTCTTGAAATCAACATACACAACTATTTTAAAGAACGCAAGCATTTGACTCGAAACCTTATAAGTACTGAGATGCAGTTTTTGTGTCCACTAGCACAGGTGTCCCTTGCTGGCAGTCAGAAGTAGATCACTGCTCATCGCAGTCTAGCACAGAGTGCATTCACAGCTGAGTGAATACAGGCCAGACAATCTGTGCGCTTCCACTTGGATGACCGTTTAGATAATGTTACTTGTGCTTCTGGTCATAGCTCGGCAGGATTTAAAACCTATAAACACAGGTAATTTATTTCACTGTATAGAAGGCACTATAAAAGTCCCTGTCAAATCTGCATTACAAAGATGTAGTCATTCTGGGAGGAAAACATTAAAGTACTTACCTTCAGCGTTCTGCGTAGTTATGCTACGTTTAAATAAGCTGTTTTATTCATGCGATGCATTCTTAACATTTATTGTTCAGCTGAATATGATTTTCATGAATTTCTCCGCAGAACACAGTGACCTTAGATATGTCGAGGCTGTTGTATAAACAGTCCTGAGTATTTTAGTGGGAATTCAAGTACAGCAGCCATTTATTCTTCTCTTTCCCTCTTTTCTTTTTATATCATTGATTTGCATCTCAAAACTCTGGTATTTCGAACTACGGAAATACTTTAAGAAACTGAGGTTTAAAAAAAATGGTCTATGTTTTACATTTTGCTTCATTCAAAGACCTCTGTTTTCTTGAGTGTTGCGTTTATTTTTTGTCTATGCAGTCAGAATATTCATAAGTGTACTTTTACTTTCAACCTGAATGACCTTTCAGATCTTCAAATTAGAAAATGTTATTTTAATGAGACTATGAAATAAGCAATCGGGATGATAAACAATTTCACTAAAATTGTACTGTTAATGAAAATGAATACAAAATAATGGCTAAAGATATTAACAGTGAAGTAAGTTTTTTTAAGAACAATCTAGTTATAGCCAATGACCCGGACTGACAAAATGCATGCACAAGTACACAACTTGCTCGTCAAAATATGCAATATGCTTTTTAATAACAGCACACTAAAAAATGGACTGTAAATAACTTGCTTAAAGAATTCACAATATTTTATGAAAATAGTGTAATCGTTGTAACATTACTTTTGGAGATGAAGTGTTCACAACAGTTAATATAAGATGGTTGAATGATTATGCACATTCTGTCAATACATTTTTTTGAATGACATATGTAAAATTAGATGCAATTTTATTCTGAGTCAAACTGAGCCAAACACTGGATCCACCTACTATGGACACATAAGCGTTACAGTCGATAAAATAGGAGGAACCGTGCTGTTAATCGCCAACCAACCGTGAAATTCACACCCAATTCCAAATCGAATGCTTAATGAGCGGAAGCAGCCGACAGGTTTTAAATACAACATATGTCGCTTCCATAAACAGTTGGAGCTGGAAGAAAAGGCAGATTTAGATGGTAATTCAGCTTTGCTTGGGGGTCATCTGTTGCTGTTGGCTCCGTTTGCTTTGATGGGAAAGCTGGGAGGAGACGTCATATCTGGCCCATCTGGGAGCGAGGTAAGAGAGAAGGGTCTCGCGTATAAGAAAACATGGCATAGTATGTGTCATTTTATCTGAGGAACACAAACAACATCAGTCACCCAACATCTCAATCGAGTTCCTTTCCAACAAGCCTATCTAGATTCAGAACGGAAACCGGAGGTAGCAGCGCGAGAAGATTGGCCCCATTAGAAACACTCTATTGATATGCTGTTTTGCATGGAGGCTTTGTGTTTATTGCAAATGTAATTATGATTAAATTATTGTGATTATGCTAATCTAGGGTGTACAAGTCTTAGTGAGACACGAAAACACTCAACAACAAAGAACAGGTACTTAGAGAAGGAAAGCAAGCGTACTACTACATGAAGCTGATTCTCCAGCATAGATCTAAACAGGAAGTGAGCTCTATAGATCTGCCTGGCTTTGCTCACGTGTATGCAGAGAACCAAATGATATGGAGACGATGTATGGCAGCACACAGCACATGCTGCTTTCCTTTATTCACACATGACCTCACAATAACAGCAGATTAACCTGCCATGGATTCAGAGTTCTGCTTTAGGCCCCTTTTATGCCAGCCTCACATGATATCAAATCTGGGAAACCAAGACTAGTTGTCACATTGCATAAGAATTTCATCTCAGTAACTTTAAGGTTTTGAGTCAATAGTCCAATTACATTTTTTATTTACGTTTGTTGTTTACGAACATCTATTGGTACTTAATAATAAAGTTTCCCAAAGAGGTTTTTACAAGAGTACAATTCTTAAATATATAATTTTCTTTGTGTGAAGAACATTTAAAAAATATTAGTTTTTGTGTTTTCCAAGAATATTTTGTGTAATTGGAAATTGGATTTGAAAGCTTCTTCATGACATTTGCCAATAAAAAACCCTATTTTTAAAGTCGTATTTTGTTGTGTGAATTCTGTCCTATGAACTGAAATTAAAATATCATTGTTTGCTATATTTAACAAATGAACACAATAAACAACACTGACATACACTCTCTAAAATAAAGGTTATTTTAATAGCTTCGGTGGTTCCATGAAGAATGCTTACATCCATGGAAACTTTCCACTCTGCAAAAGGTTATTTACAGTGGAAAGAGGTTCTTTAGATTATTAAATGTTCTTCACACTAAAAAACACGCTTGGAATCTTTATTTTTAAGAATGTAGGCTACTTTACATTTAGTCAAGAGTCATCTACATAATGAAGGGTATAATCTTCATAAATGTCAAGAAGAGGCAAGTCATGAGAGGCATTTTCTATTGGCCAAAACAATGATTTGATATTTTAGTATTCCTTTTTTTTTTTTGGAGTAGTTTTATGTTTTGTAATTGTTTTACATTTGTCTGAAAGCCCTATAATGGGCAGTTTAAATGTGAAGTTTCCCTGCTATTAAAGCTGGTTCACACCAAGGACAATAATGATAACAATAATTATAAAGTTTTAATAATCGCTCCAGTTCTATGAGAAGAGGGAAGTCCACACATACAGCTATAACGATAACGACACAGAGGAACAATATCTTTGGAGTCAGAACAGAACATTATCATCCACTGGTGTGAGCATTAATATAGTTATACAGTAGTTTTTTTATTTTTATTCTTGAATAGCCAGACCTTCAGACTGACGGCAGAAGACTGAGACTATTCTTCTTGGTGTGAATCTGGCCTTGACAACATGGACTATAACTATAATGATAACTATAAATATAACGTTTTAATCATTATAATTCTATGAGAATAGAGAAGTTCATGCCGCAATTATAACTACAGAGAAGAACGGTATCACCAATATCACTGAAATAATTTTCAGAGTGATATTTTCCAGTTGATGAACAATAGAAACATTGACAGTCAATCAGAATCCATCTTACTTCAATTGCTTAGATATTTAAAGCAGCAGACAACATAAAAAAGAACATCACTAAAACCATTGATATGGATGCTAAGATAGTTATCTATCTAGTTATATTATTATACCGTTGCTGGTGTGAACAAACTATTAGTTCATTGTATGCAAAACAGTATATTTTCTTCTGAGCAATAACAGTGGAAATGTTTAATAGCTTTTTTTGTATCTATGTATGCAGAAGTTGATGTTAACAAAAAAAAAACGAGAAGTAGAAACTGGAGTGAAAATTATGGCAACTTTTCCCCTTCGCCAAGATGCTTTCTTTACACCTCACGGTTCTGGAGGTCTAGAAGTGTTTTGACAAGGACTTCATGTTCTTCTCCAGAATCAAAGTGCTCCGGCCATGAAAAGACACTTTGCTGTGCTCTTAGACTATGATCTAACTTAAATTTTTAATCATACCAAATATAGTGACTGATTGTGGAAACTAAAACTCTCTAAAAAAGAAGAAGCGAGAGCATGAGTTTTCAGTGATTTTTACATTAAAATCTAATAAAAGCACACTTAAAAAGCCAGCTTACAAAACTACTTTTAAGCAAGATTGCATTTCAGTCTTTCTCAAACATATCACGTTCTAAAACATGTTACATTTGCTGTGAAATATAACCATGACAGAGAAGGTCAACGACCAACACTCCCTGAACGCTGTCTACTTTACGCCGAGGTAAGCTTCATTTATCCAGCACTTCAAACACATTGTGTCTGGTCTGATAGCAAAGGACAGATGAACGATGATGTGCAAGTCGACAGAGGTTCGTTTTTTTCGATTTCTATCTCCCTTCAGCCCTTAGATTGATGTTTCCGTGCTAAACGAGGATTGCTACGCAGGGGTCCGTAGGTTTGTGCTGTAGGAAGGTCTTCATGACAAAAGTTCAGAGAAACTCAAAGTTTTGCCCAACTAAGTTCTGTTCCCTCAACTCTGCAGTCATGCATTGTTACACAAACGTGTTACATTTCACACTCATTTACCGTGGTATTTCCCCTCCTCGCACGGCGCGGGCGATTCCTCACACTTCTCTGCGCTTTGCTTTCTTTCTATCTCGACATGCACGAAAGAAAAGGTACTTTCTTTTCACTCTCTACAGCATCACACCATTTCTGCCTCCACTTAGCAGGAGCATGTTTTTATTGGTACTGAATACTGATCGGCGATGCCAGAGAAACCTTACAGGAACACTTTAAACTGCACAACTTTAATAGTGAAAACAAACCCCTGATGACAAATCAGGTGGTGTGAACATTGAGGATTTAGGGACTGGTCATGTGGGAAGTGGACAAGCGTTAATGTGGTTTTTCACTGGGTCATGGCATTGTGAAAACAGATTGTACTGTATGCTTAATACCTCTGATGCTCTTTATCGTTCTCAAGGGAGGTTCATCGTTGTCAGGGTGTGAAGGCCTTGATGCTGAGGGGAGTTTGTGTTTACGATCATCCCCCCACTGAAGACCTTGTCAGTCATTAGAAATTGCCTTTACGCCAAGACCTCTCAGACTGCAACACTTTGAATTTATTTCCATAGTTGTCAATAGAAAAAAGTTTTAAAATATTTAAATAATATTAGAAATATGCATATTATTCTTAAATAATAATTTAAAATAAACCAATAAAACAGCAACACCCGCGACAATGTGCAACATAACAACGACAAGCCAACATTTGGATTTCTGTCAACTGTAGCAATATGTCAGGCTGTTAGTTTTGCCACTTTTGGAGCAGACTGTCTTCTGTGTTCTTTGTAGGAGTGTGAGGTTGTGCTAATCAGTTCAGAACAGCTGGGGCAGTAATGAGAGCACTCACAGGCTATATTCCCTGGCAATGGATTGTCATCAAGAAGAAACCGCCTGAAATCAAAGTACAGTATTAATGTATAACTGCTGTACAGGCAGTAATGGTATACTGTTATGTAGTCAGGGTGTTGAAAGAGTTCTTAAAGGGGTCATCGGATGCAAAAGTCCCATTGTGTGTACACATCCATCCTATAACGATACAAATCCCCCTAGTGTTTTTTTTTTAAATCCCAATTTTTAAATCCCCTTTCTCTAATCAGGCGGCTCTGAGATTCCTGTCAGAATTACATAGTTCTGCAGAGGCCGCTCCCACGATAGTTGATTGACAAGACCATCTTACCTTAGACCCCGCCTTGAGTGAGCTGTGAGCTGTCCGCCATTGTGTCAGCTGCGGTGCAGGGGAAGACAAGAATGTCTCCCATTAAGCGATTGAGGTGTTTTGTTGTTGGATGGAATAATGAACACAGCAGTTGTCATTTACTCCTGACATCTGAGCCGCTGAAGACCCAGAGGACTAATGTTACTTTCATTTCGAAAGGAATGTGCCGATCTGCCTAAATGCGTCTATGTTCGTGCGAACATAATTTGTGATCCAGCTACAGAAATATAAAGGTTTTTTTATGAATCTTTGAAAATCGCCTTTCCTAATATATGCTAGTTTTTCCGCATTTCGCAGCTGAAGTTAACACTCTGCTCGTCACCCCCACAGAAGAGAGGGGCAGGGCGAGCAAAGCTCATTAGCATTTAAAGAAACATGGACTAAAAAACTGCTTGATGAAAACAGCTGATTTTGACAAGGTAAAACAGGTGTTTTTTTACACTACCGTTGAGAAATTTTAACTAAAGTATGTTATAGACTTTTCATTAAGACCCTACAGAATCATTTCAACTTGTGGAAAATGGGCATTCGATGACCCCTTTAAAGGTGTCAGGTTTTGAATTTTAGAATACTTTCTCTTAACTTAGTTAAATGCAGGAGAGCCGTGAAGGAGTGTTGCCACATGTAGCACAGATATTACTTTATCAACAAAGCTGTTCAGGCTGAGTAAATTTGACAAAGTTTAATATTCAGTTGACATGACACATTAAGAAAGTTGTAGTGATTCATTAAATGTGTTGAGGTGAAAGTTTGTGCCACTGATGTCACTGATGACTATTTTAATGATGTTCTTACTACGTTTCTGGGCCTGGGAACATTTCAGTTACATTGCTGTCTATGGAGGATCAGCAAGTTCTTGGATGTCATCAAAAATATCTTCTTAATTTGTGTTTTAAAGATGAACAAAGGTCATATGGGTTTGGAATGACATGAGGGTGAGTGATTAATGACAGCAATTAATGTCATTTTTGGATGAATTAAATATATATAAAAAATGTAATAATCCCATGAGCTAGATGTACATTTCAGACGTCTATGATATTCTTTAAAAGCTATATTAAAAGGAGTGAAATCTGGGGCTTCTTGTCCCAGCCCTTTTGTTTTTTTCTTTGTTTGCTATGATTACTAAATAGCGCAGTAGCGTTGAAAGTCACTAAAACAATATTTCAGGAATCATGTTGTGTGTCCCCATCACTATTTTGAGTCAGTTCTTTTCAATGAATCAATCTGAATTCGCACAGCTCACGCACACTCATTCGCTTACAGTGGCTTTTCAAACATTAAAAACATTAACGTTATTACAGTAATTCAGAACACAGACGTTTTTCATCACATTAAACACCTGCACATAGAGCAAACAAACGACTTTAGACTGCAGGTAAAGACCAAACGAGTATCAGTCAAAGCACTGTACAAACATTACCAAAAATACAGTGGTATTACTATGTTTTGAACAAACATATTTTAGTCTGTTGTGCTTAATATAAGAAGTGTTTGTCATGTAGCTAATAATGAAGGATATTAAAAAAATTTAGTTTGATATCTACTACCTTGTCTGTAGGTTCTGATAACAATAACACATTGCTTATGCAAGCAGATGCAATTTAAATCAGGTCCTTAACTTTTATTCTTATAAGTATCATGCTGCTAGAAAATAACTTTACTCTATTTATTTTGAGATAGTCGGAATGTTCTGATAACAGTAAACAGATTGATTGCCTATGCAAGCGGATGCATCTGAACATTAAGTTAACAAGTTAAAGTTTATTGAAATCAAGTATATACACTTTTTTGTTAATAACATACAGAGCTTCTGATCTGTTCCTGTGCCTGGGCAGAGTTTCGAGCAGAAGACAGACTGGAGTCCATGTAAGTGCATGATCGCTATGTCCTTGAACCCTGCGGTTGCCTGATATGTCCCAGAGGCTGTGAGATCTCAGTGTAATCCTCTCTGTAGGCACGCATCCTTGTGGAGTGTGGCAGCAAGCTGGGCATGTTATTGTTTTTGTAGTGCACATCGCTTGTCTCATTGACATGCCTGCACAGTCAAGGAGCAATTACACGATAGCCCTTCAGTCCTTCCTCTTGAAGACTTCATTTCTCTTGAGTGCATGAATGCATCTCTTGTCATGCATGAGGTGTTTTATAGACATTAACACTTTGATATAATATATTTATTTGAACGAAAACAGTTTGTTTTGATAATGCATCATTTTTATGCCATGTCATGTTAGCAGATTTTCTAAGATAAATGGGATGTCGGTCTGTCTAGTATGTATGTGCATCACATACATTCTGATCGTTGCATGCTGCTGTATGTCACCATGGAAACATCTCATGCTGCGATTTTTCTTTTGAATGAGGGCGTTTGTGAGGAATGTAAAATCAGATGAGTTTCTGTGTGATTATCATCAAGCCACACATACCGCAGCAACAAAAAGAAGAGAAAAATCCATATTTCAGCATAATAATAATTTGCATAAAATGCCTCTAAGCTAAGAAATAAACAACTTCATCAAAATCATCCGCATTCCATACACACTCGACAGTACCAAGAGAACCTTCATCTTTTCTTTCCCTCAAAATCTTCAAGATCAAGCCCTCATCAATATAAAGCTTTCTTTTGATAGTTATAATAATGTTATTTTTGAATATCGATTTATTAGTTAGATGAACAGACAGTTTTTAAAGTTTTGGTAATTTATGTTTTAGTAGTCTGTGTATATATATAGTTACAAAAAAATATGTTTGTTATTTTAATACAAGTTAAATTATCATTAGAAATGTTGCATGTCAGCTAGCTGAAATAAAATGTTTATATATATAATATTTTTTTTATTTCATGTTTATTTTATGTAATGAAAATGTTTGTTGTTGTTGTTTTTTATGGTTTTAGTTTTTACTTCTATTTTTAGTTCATTTTAGAACAGCTCTTATTACCAGAGCACATTTTCTAGTCAAATGAAGCTGAAGTTTACCAAGAGTTTTTTATTTAAATAGCCATACAGTGCAGCATAAGTAAGGCCATATGCCACATCTATGCATCTGCTCCATATGGATAGTCTAGATCACGCAGGTGTTAAAGATCATCACATCTGCGTTCTTCCAGAGGTTATACTTCATGTCTGTTCAGATTCACCCATGAGATAATAATATTTCACCCTGACTACACACACAGCCCAGCTGCGGAAGAAACATCGGGATGTCCTGACCTAAATGTTGACCTCAGTGTCTCCTCTCTGTCCAAACTTTAGCTCATAGACTATCAAATAGACAGACATCATGCCAAGTATATTTTAAACTACCCAAACAGTTTTTTGACAATTTTAGGAAAGTCGTTGTCGATAGCCTTGTGGGCTAAATGTAATGAAATTAATACATTTGTTGAATTTTCAGTTTGCCACTATAGATGCTTACCCCAAATATGATGACTTAGCTTCTGCGAACAATGGAAGTGTGAAAAAAATCATCATTCCCCTGATAGATCAGTGCAGGCTTTGCAAAATTGCACATCACAGCTGCAAGTCAACATCAAGTGTGCCATTTGAGACAGGTCCATAACATTGATCTGTTTGCGATCTTCCACACTTTGCAACCGTCGTGCTGTACGTGTGAAGATGCAAAGATATTAAATTGTAGGAAAACAGGAGAGAGTGTGAGAGTGAGAGAGAGAGAGAGAGAGAGAGAGAGAGTGAGAGTCAGAGTGAGAAAGAGAGAGATAGAGGAGAGTGAGAGTGAGAGAGAGAGAGATAGAGAGTGAGAGTGAGAGTCCCAGAGAGAGAGTGAGATCCATAGTGAGAGCGGATAGAGATATAGAGAGTGAGAGTGAGAGAGATAGAGATAGAGTTAGAGTCAAGATAGAGATAGAGGTAGAGAAGAATTGAGAGTGAGAGAGAGAGAGAGAGGAGTGGAGAGTTCCAGAGAGTGAGAGTCAGAGAGTAGAGTGAGAGTAGATGAGAGAGAGATGAGAGGAAGGAGAGAGAGGAGAGAGAGGAGAGAGAGAGAGAGATGAGAGAGAGCGAGAGAGACCTTCCAACCTTCCCAACCTTCATTTTGCATTCACTGTAGCTTTAAAGTGCCATTTACTCTGGAAAAAATGAGCCCAATAACACATATGAAGCTGGCCGTTTGGTGACCATCACAGCCAATGCACACTATAGCAACACTTAGTAAACTGACATCAGCAGTCACAGAAAGGTCAAAATATATTTACTGCAGTGAAACTCTTGAGCTGTTAGAGAGCTATACTGTGATTTTTCTGGGTAGTTTATGTTCAAAGCTCAGTCATGAATAGACACTGTCAGTAAATACAAACCATTATTTACACAGACTGATATTTGTGCCTATTATGTCTGATAAGATCATTGCAAATAATTCTCATTTCTGTGTAATTGCAAGCTTTGATGTTCTGCTTTCTTCATGTGGTTTTCCAGAGAGTACAGAACACTTTCACTAAGATGCTTCTGCTCTGCTCCTGTTTCAAAAAACACCTTAGTGATCATGAAATTGCTTCCTTTGGGCAGTTTCCTGTTGTGCAGTATGGATGAATGTTAAGAGCTCTTCCTCTCCTCATTGAATCAGATATTATTAAACATACAGTAGAACAAAAATAATAAATTTTTTTACGAGGTTTGTTTAACTGATAATGATTACAATTTTGAAAATTCAGGACAAACTCATTTTGTTGGTGGGTGGTTGCCCAGAGTGGGCCAAGGTCACAATTGGGTGGGTTGAAAGCTTTTTTATTGCAACAAAATGTTATTCAACAAACCAAATCCATCAGGATTTTCAAGCGTCTAGTTTACTGAAGCAGCGCATTAGATCAGTAAATGAAACCATGTCACTCCTCTCGCACCTGGAACGTTCCATTTGTGGCTTGAAGTAATTATGTGTCTGAGAAATGACAGCCTTTGTATGTCCACCTAATGGAGCAGAACAGCTGATCTGGAAGAACACAGACACTGAGGGTGGAAGTGCTGAGCCATGTGGACACTGGAGCATTGTGTGGAATTGACCTCTGCTTTCTGATGTTTCCTCAGCTGTCTCAGGCTCAGAATTGATATTTGTGACACATAATGACTATAAACATTTTATGTAGAATGTCTTTGTTGACATTAAATACAACTTTTCATTGTTTATGTTATCTCAGGTCTATTAAATAATATTAACAGATACAAGTTTCCATTTTAATAATGCATTAGTAAATGTTGAAATTAATATTAATGCTTTAGAATATTTTTTATTGTTATTTAATGCTAATTAATATTGTTTATAATGTTAACAAATGGAACCTTATTGTAAAGCGTTACCTAAACTTACCAAATGTAAGTTACTGTTTTGTAAAGAAATAAATAGTTTTATTCGGCAATGATGCGTGAAATTAAAACTTACAGAATAATGTTCCCAACGGAGAATCCTGAGAAATATGTATCACAGTTTCCACAAAAATATCAAGGAGCAAAGCTGTTTTCTGCATAGGAAGTAATAAGAAATAATGAAATGTTTCTTAAGTGTCAACTTAGCATTTTAGAATGGTTTCTAAAGCATCAAGTGACAGTAAATTCACCTTTGTCTGAAATGCCAGGAATACGTTACATTTTAAAATATATTAAAATAAGAACACTGTCATTTCAAATAGTAATTATATTTCACAATATTACGGTATTTACTGCATTTTTGATCAAACTAATGCAGCCTTGGTAATAATAAGAGACTCCTTTCAAAAACTTACTAACCAAACTTTTTGATTGAACTCTTTGATATGTCTGGCATTGCTGAAATAAACAACATTTTAGACATTTTAATTTTAATAACTGAAATTACATATTAAATTTTAATAACTGAAAAATATCTTCTGGGTCAGAGAGTTCTTTTTGTATTATTATTATACATTTTTTATTTATTTTAATATTCTAAAAAAGTTTAGAAAAGTTTTCCATTGTATCAGGCCTTCACTTTTCCGGGAAGCTCCAGTATGTAATTTTGGCTGCAAGTAATCATTACTGTCTACAATCAGTGTAAAATATGATCTTTTGGTTTTCATCTAGCTCAAATTGTAATGTACTGCCTCTCATCTCTGTCTGTCTTTTTGTTGTTCTGAGATACTCTATTCTCTCCCTGTCTTTAAAACTCTCAGCTCTCCATTGAAGCCTTTGAGTGCACAAGCGAGGACGGGGGAACTTGTGCCTCTTGTGAAACCTGGCTGGTTTGTGCTACACAACCCACTGAGGCATTCTGTCTTCCTACAATACACAGCACCTCTTCCCATCATACTGCCAGTACAAAAGGAGTGTCCTTACCATCTGACTGCCTCCCACCGCTGCTTTTCTCTACATTTTCACCTAGTCACAATCCCCCAGTCTCCTTAACGCAGACACAGACGTAATACTCATTTCTGTTCCAATGATTTTGCACATACTGCACCCTGTTATGTAGGCTTTAAAAACAATAACCCGTGAGGCGCGGCAAATGAATCCATTGTTTTCTTTCCTTTTGCTTTAGGATTTTCTTTTGGGGGCGGGGTTGGGTCAACAAACAACAAACTTCACATAATACATTGAAGGGCATATGTTTGACACATCAATTAAGGATAATACCAGCTGTACATCATTCCTGAATTCCTTGACATGATTTTTGAACAAAGTTGCTCTAAAGTTTTTTTTTCTCTGATTATGCAGATGGCTTTTAAAACAGAAAAGTTTAACCACTGAGTGTTCTCATGCATTGAGCATGAAGTCTGGTCCACATACTGTATGTAGCAGATGTATCACAGATGTATCACATGATAGAACAGTATACATGCTTGGAACTTCATTGGTTTATATGTTATCACGTAAATGTTGTACAAATGTACCAAAATTCAAATTTATATAGAGCGTCATACAACACAGATAGTGCCGAAGCAGCTTTAGTGTTAAAAAGGAAAATAGTGTTTCAATAATGCAAAAAAATAATTATGATGTAAAGCACAGGACAATAACAAACAGTCACTTTAAAGTCATTTGAGGACAGTGGCAAGGAACTTAAACTTTATCGGTGACAGAAATCCTCTCACATCGAAATCTACAGACTTATTTGTTAAGAGCTGTTTGGATTGTTTTTGCTTGTAAGCAGTGCTTGAACTTTGCATATTTCTCTCCTGATTCAGACAAAATAACTTTTTTCACTTGAGAAAGTAGTATTTGGATAGAGGACAAACCAGGAATAAATGGTTTGAAATTAAAAATGCCTTAATGATCTCTCATTCTGGTGGCACCATGCATTTGTGAGTAACTGCTGCGATGCTAAATTTCTCCAAACCTGGTATAATAAAGAAACAAACTCATCCACAAGTGCCAAAATGAATTTGTAAGAAAATCTTTAATTGATATTTAGTATTTAGTTTGTTAATTATTTATAGTTTATCTTCTATTCATTAAACAAGACCACTTATTTGTACCAGGCATGTGTAATATTGATATGACCAAAGAAAAATG
The DNA here is from genome assembly GCA_003573665.1 of Oxygymnocypris stewartii. Classification (NCBI taxonomy): domain Eukaryota; kingdom Metazoa; phylum Chordata; class Actinopteri; order Cypriniformes; family Cyprinidae; genus Oxygymnocypris; species Oxygymnocypris stewartii. The sequence continues at coordinate 1,412 of QVTF01026173.1, read as the reverse complement.
TGCATTTACACATATTAAGAAACATCAAATGTGTCAGGTTGCCCTGCTCTCCTCTTATATGAAATATGTAAATAATGTTCTCTAATGAATTGCATTTTAATGTGCAATAAACAGACTGATTTACACTGTACAGTAGGTGGTCTGAAGGACCAAATATCCTGCTAATATTTCAGGTGTTATATGTGCATTAAATGTGTCTATTGATCAGTAAATCAGTTGGTACTATATCAGCTTAGATTGTGCTGTTTAGCACTAAAGTGACATTTTTGGATTTTTCTATGTCAAGCAATGATTTCTGAGCTTATCCTATTATGTCTTGCTACTGCTTATCTTGTATATTTGCTTTTTGTCCCTGATAGCTGAAACGATCAAAGCGAAAAACACAGTTCTGCACACTGACTTATGTAACATGAAAACACAGATGTTCCTAAGGATGTGCTGAGCACTGGAACATCTCAGTGGTCTAATGAATCTGGGCTGTGGTCTCTGGGGGGATACGTACGTGACGAGCGCACAACAACGCTCAGTTGTTTCCATGTGTTGCTTTCGCATTCTCCATATCTGCAAAAAAGAAATTCTGCTGTGCTTGTTCGCAATTAATTTTAACCCGGAGCAACATAGTAAAAGGGGCAGGATCCAAAGCCAGATGTTGATGTACAGATAAAAACTTTGTTTTTTGCCCCCAAAGCTTAGTATCTAAAGTAAGTACCAGTTGTTGCAAATGAAATTATAAAGAGAGACAAGGATAAATTGCATTCACTAGCACAAGGCCAGTGGGGCCTGGAGTGCTTACATAGGTATGCAGCTCAGAGTTTCAATCAGCTCTGGATCTCTCCAAATACAGATGTGTTGGCATTGAATCTTGCTGATGTGTCTGTGAAATGCTCTCTTACGAATTCTGTTCACAATTATGTCACAGCTGTGTTTCTCCCTGAAACCAGATTAAACCAGTCTAAAATATGCTGGTACATTCACAGGACTGAGACATTGACTGGTTTACAATTCATAATTGTTGCAGCTTCATCTTGCTGATGACATGTATTTACTTCTGGCTAGATCTTGTATGTAATGTAGTCTGGTCATATTTTCTTCGTCTTTGCCTAGTTTTGTGCATAGGATGAGGGCATGGCACACAGCCTTTCAACATGGCCATGTGTAACCTTTACTTGGCTGGTGTCAATGACAGATAAATCTGTGCCAAAATAACTTTTCCGTTTGAAAGCATTTGATTTCAATTAAAAAATATATTTAGATTTTCCCTGCTTCTCCTGCTTAGTATGCACATTATATGGTAAATTCATAAATGTGTTTGTTTTATACAGCCTTGTTACAAAAAGTTTAATTATTTATAATAAATAAGATTGGTTGACCGTGTTATACAGTTATAAGAATCTGCACAGGTTCTTCTGTTT
>QVTF01026172.1:0-40501 GCA_003573665.1 Oxygymnocypris stewartii | reverse complement strand
TCCTGTTTCCTGTTCCTGGTACGGACGAATGGTTTGTCTGCCGGGCTTGGTCTGACTCGCGTCTCCGACGCCGATGCCACCTGCAGCGCGTTGCCGGATCTCATGCGGGTTTCCCAACCCAAGGCGTGTTCCTCGTTCACTGAACAATATATCAATTACGTTTCCACAGCAACTTTTTTTGATGCATTATTATTTTGTTTTTGTATTGACATTTTTTGTGTAATTGGTGGTTTGAGTTGTCCTGGTTGTAAATTAAACCCAAATTCTAAATTCTAATTTGTAGATTGAATTCTACCTGGCGTCCGAATCAGTATCTGAAATTATAAGAATTTAATCTGAGTTAAAATTCCAATTTTTTTGGGTGTGCCACCGTTACAGTTGGAAAACAGTTTCTGTAGTGAGGGTATCATCTTCTGCTTCAGAATGTCACAGTACATGTTGGAATCCATGTTTCCCTTAATGAACCGCAGCTCCCCAGTACCAGTAGTAGTCATGCAGCCCAAGACCATGATGCTACCACCACCATGTAGGGGTGTGTGAAATGACGATTTTGATTGTGGATGATAAAAATGTCTCCACGATCTGCTTTTGAAGAAATATCGTAGTATTGTGCTACAGCGCACATTCTTTCAGTTGCAGTTCTGGCGTCTCCATCTCTATATAGTGTAAAACACGACATACAGCGATAGAGTTACTCTGACAGGACACTGCACTTATTTGCGATCGCAAAAGTACATTATTTGCATACAAGCCTTGCCGGTTAAATGTTTAATTCGCGCACTGGTCTGATGTCTGCTTTTTCTGAGCACATACACCAGAAGCATGCGCTATAAAACCCTGTCAAACAGCACCTGATTACTAACTTAGTTATCATTTAAGCTAATACGGTCAAAGCATACAAGGTACACATTTAGACTCAGTTGGTTATGTCTAAAATGAAAGTAAACCCAACAGCTGAGACAAACGGATGCACGCCTGCATGTTAGATGCGTACAGGTCTTAAAGGGACAGTATTAAACAAGCAGCCGACTGTCATTTAAAGGGATAGTTCACCCTACAATTTAATTTCTGTCATTATTTACTCACTCTCATGTTGTCCCAAACCTGTGTTCATTTGTTGCTTGTGCTGAACGCAAAATAAGATATTTTGGTGAATCTGGGTAACCAAACAGTTGCTGGTCCACATTGACATTGATAGTAGGAAAAATATGGAATTCACAGAGGATCAGCAACTGTTTGGTTTTCCTTGTTCCTCAAAATAGCATTTACGTTCTGCAGAAGAAAGAAACTCACTTAGGTTTAAAACAACTTTTGAGTAAATGATGGTATAAAAATAAAACACCATGACAGAATCGACAGACAGATGGCATAATTGTTATTTTTGGGTGAACTATTCCTTTAACGTTAATACATTTAAATTTAGTAGCTTTTATCCAAAGCAACTTACAGTGCATTCAGGCTATACATTTTTTGTCAGAATGTGTGTTCCCTGGGAATTGAACCCACAACCTTTTGGGCTGCTAACACAATGCTCTACCATTGAGCCACAGGAACACTAATAAAACAACAAAACACAGAGAAAAATCACTCACTATTCTTGACTGAAAAACTTTAATACAGTTGCTTTAGGAATCAGTCTATATCGATTTTTATTTTAACATTTGTTCATTCAGTTTCTTGAATGCTCCTGCTAAATACATCTATTGTACGTGCAAATAAAGCACTGGTTGTTTTACTTGTGTATTATGTGTATTTGTAATCTGTATCTTTGTTCTTATTTTTTAATGAGAAAGAGATTTTTGTTTTTGTTTTTATCTTTGCCCACTTTGGCCTAAATTGGCCTCTGACCATCGTGGCCTCCTAATCATCCCCATACACTGATTGGCTTCATCTCTCTGTCTCCTCTCCACCAGTAAGCTGGCGTTCTGGCGCACCATGGCTGCCGTCGCATCATCCTGCACAGTGGTGGTGGTTGAGGAGATTCGCCCCCTTCTATGTAAAGCGATTTGAGTACCAAGAAAAGCTCTATATAAATGTAACAAAATATTATTATATAATACCTGCCGTTCTTTGTTTTTCTCCTTTTTTTTGTTACCTTGAACGGCTTTATAATAGGGAACTTAGTTTGGCTGTACTGCTCAGACAACTTGCAAAATAGTAAAACCAACATCACAAAGAATTGGGATAAAATCGTGAATCGTGATATTATATTTTTTCCATATCGCCCACCCCTAGTTGTAATGGTGGAATTTAGATGAATGTATTTTATTGATGCCTTCATAAGACAAAGGCTCAAACTATTTAGTCGATTACTAGTGTACGTCTCTTCCTTAGTATGAATGAATGATGCATTTATATAGTGCTTTTTTGTGTATTGCTGTACACCCAAAGCACTTTACAATCATGTGAGGGAGGGGGGGGGGATGTCTCTCCTCAACCACCAGTGTATTCTGGGCTTTTGTGTTCTGTAAAATTATGTTAATACAGCAAGTCAAAATCATCAGTGCATGTGATATGAAGTCATGCAGTAATAGACATCACAATTGGCTCTTTGTCTGCATGTCTGCTTGGTGCATAACTTGTTCTTGGGGGTCAGAGTTCAGTACCAGAGCCCAGAGAGACTGAGCAGGAACGCCTAATACACAGTTTATTCACAGACTGGATAACCCTTTGACCTCTTGTGTTCTCAAGACATGTTTAAACAAAGAGTTCTCCATGATGTTCAGTTTTACAGATAAGAGATTGTTTGGTGAAAGACAGGTGAGGTGTGTGTGTGTGTGTGTGTGTTTTATTTATTTTTTCTTTGTGTTTATGAATTTATAAAGGAAAGACAGAGAAAACCTGTTCACGGATCCTCAGAATCTGAGGGAATTGTTTTGAGAAGGGTAATTAATTTTGAGTGGGATCAATGAAGACATATTAACCTTTCACTACTGGTGGTACTCCACTCAAAAATTTCTGAGAGAGTAACAAACAATTTCCCCCAGACGCTGCCTACATCTTTGCTAGTTTCAGAAGCTGACGTGATCTTTTGTGACAGGAATTCTGTGACGAGATTGGACAATATGATGCTAGTGTGATGTTGGTGGTAGCCAGATTGTTTATATATGATTGCTAGGGTGTTCTGTGTGTTTTTTACACATGGTATCGTGGTCATTTTGGGGTATTTTATTTAGGAACCCTGGAGAAACATGGGAATTCTTTGGTACATGGAAATGATATAGTATTGTGGACTATATCATAGTACCATTACTGATGTAGTATGTAAAGGTTAAGAGTGAAATATATAGAGAGTGATGAAATGAGAGAGCGTAACTGTACAGTGGAAATTTACAGGGATTACTGCGTCCCCTGAGTCATTCACTGCAGGGTACCATGCCAGTATCTGTCCTCTGTGCTGTTCTCCGAGGTCATTCTTTCCCTCTGCAGCCCTCGCTTTCACTCAGTCTTGCCCTTTCTGTCATTCTCTATGTATCTGACTGACCAAACACGTGGCGTGTCTCATTTTGAGCTGCGTAATGCGTTTCTTTGTCTGTGCAGACACTAGCTCTCAGCACTTATTGAATAAGCACTGCTAACTCTTGCTTTTAGCCCTCTTCTGTGGCTAAAGTTTCAAAGTATATTACCTCAATGAAGTTATGAGTTAATATAAAGATATATAAACTAAAAGGTCGGCTATTTCATCTAGGTTTTTTAGCAGTGGTCACAGAAAATTGACTTCACATTCCAATAACTTGACACACTCTGTTGTCTTCCTTGTTCCTTATCGAATGGATTTTCCCTTTTGGTAACCAACTGTAACAATGCTGTTAATTTTCTCTGTAAGAGAATAGCAATAACAATACATTTATAAATAAACCTATAAAGACAAACCCGCTGTGAACTCCAAGGTTATTTGGTGGTGTATTCTTGTTTAAGATATAAGCCTGCATCATTTAAACAACAACAAAAAAATGTTTAACAGTGGAATCCTTAAATAAAAACTACATATGATTCTGTGAAGAACTGCATTGCGTAGGCTATATACAGTGTGTGTGTTTCTGAATACATTATCAACATCTAAAAAAAATATATTGTATATTTTATTATATTTGTAAATAGTTTTTTTATTTTGAGTATACTATTTTTTATTCTTAAATGTTTTAATACATTTTTAAATAATTAAAAACATTTTGCATTCCTTTATTTATTGTCATGTTTAGGCTTAGGGCTGTGCGATATGACTATATATCGGCTGGATGAAATAATAGAACATAATATGAAATTATAGACTTTTTGTTTAGTTCATGGTGTCACAAAAAACATTGTTTACACTAATACCTTTTTCATCATTTGAGTGACTGCGATCTTTATACACTGCCCACCACGGGGCGTGAAGGGGAGACAGAACGACCAGCCAGGACACAACGAGGAGCTCGTTCCGAAACGAGGGACTACATCTGTAGCCTTTTCTAAGATCAGGCCCTTTCTGACAGAGCATGCTGCACAACTTCTTGTCCAGGCCCTGGTCATTTCTAGGCTGGACTACTGCAATGCTCTTCTGGCTGGACTTCCATCAAACACAATCAAACCTCTACACATGATTCAGAATGCAGCGGCACGACTGGTCTTCAACGAGCCCAAAAGTGCCCATGTTACAACACCTCTCTTTGTCTCCTTGCACTGGCTTACCAGTTGCAGCTCGCATCCAGTTCAAGACCTGATGCTTGCGTATAGTACAACCACAGGTCAGCACCCACCTACTTCACTCACTATTACGAATATACATCCCTTCCAGAAGTCTAAGATCTGCTAGTGAGCGATGCCTCGTTGTACCATCACAGAGAGGCTCAAAATCACTCTCCAGAATATTCTCGTTCACCGTTCCTGGCTGGTGGAATGATCTTCCCACCCCCATCCGGAATGCTGGATCCCTGTCAATCTTCAAGCAACAACTGAAAACTCATCTCTTTCGACCCTACTTGACTTCATAATAATAATTTAAAAAAATCCTCCCTTTTTCTATATCTTTATCTTTCTCTCCTTCCCTTGCTAGCTTGTATTTATTTGAACAATGCTTAAGTGTTAGTGACTATTGTTAAGGACTTAGTGTTAGGGGCACTTCCTCTGTCTGTTTGCCTCTTCAGATTAATCGCTTTAATGTATTCCCCAATTGTAAGTCGCTTTGGATAAAAGCATCTGCAAAAATTACTAAATGTAAATGTAGCATGGTCACGCGTTTTTAAGCACTGCCGTTTTAAAACAACCGATTTTAAGCCGTTGAAACTCAAACAACAGACCTATATGCGTGCGCCGTCTCTTTCTGTGTGAGAGGAGCGTGCTTTTTTCTTTTTGCCGACTTTGAACAATTACATAAACACACTTATATGCGTCAGAATCCCCGTCTTTGCAAGTATCCTCATAACACAGCAATTTAGGTCTTAAGAAAGAGTAAATGGCAGAAAGAGAAAACGCATATGTACCGTAACAGCTTTATTGGAACCGAACTTCAGTCTTAAAGGGGAAGCTGTCCAATATTCGTTCTGTCTGTCATTCATGTTAATCACAGCACACTGCTAGAAAATCTCTCACTGCTCTTGACTTAAACACTTTTGTAACTTCAATGAGAATAAATACCAAAAAAATAATAATAATGATATATTTATAAAATTTATAGAATCTATACATAATACATGTGTTAATTATATATATCATAGATAGATAGATATATTTAACACCGTGAAGAATATTTAATTTACACAATATATGTAGCGTTTCTTATTTATTGTAATTTTTTGTCCTATTGCTTTGCAATTAGTTTCTTATCTTTATTTCATCACTGACTGTTTATTTATCTTCAGGGAGGTTGAGGTTTTTTCTCTCTCTTTTTAGGCTTGTATTAGTTTGATATTGACATTGGTGACAAAGATATTGAAAATTCTATCTGTGCGCGTGCGCTTTAGATGTGTGCACGGGAAACTTTTCACACAGCGCGCGACTGTAACTCCAACAATCCGAGCATCTTTATGCTCACCTCGTGCGTTCGGGCAGTCCTTATATCGAGTCCTGGTACGTGAGATTGAACGAGAATGCACGCAGTGGCGGTAATGCATAGACGGACATTATGTGAAAATGTGGACAGTGCCAAAATAAAGGTGCCTTTTTTATACTACAGATATCGATATTTTACACGTGGCATCGATGCATCGTATCGTCATACATTGTATCGATATATCGATGGATCGTTACACCTCTATCTATCAGCTGCTCTGCTCGTGCTCATCAGTTCTCTTTTCACAGCAGTTCAGTCGATGTACTGTTGGAATAACTTAATAACTCGGGATATTGGTTTATTTCGACTCAGAGGGGGGTGTCAGGCATGTTTTATAAACTGAATACTTAGTAAATTGTGGATCAGTGCGTATTGGAGACACGAACCATTTAAAACGATTCAGTTCAATTTGGTGAACTGGTTCGACCGGTTCAATCGAACGATTAATTCAACGAACCGAACATCACTAGTAAACAAGCAGCACTGCCCTTATGAACATTAATATGCATTATACAGAGGCAAGATGAAAATAAAAATACCATATAACTTTTCTAAAAACAGTAAGTTCCCCTCAGACATGCATTCATATAAACTCCTACCCTAACTGAATCGCAATTTGTTTAGCATCTCAACCGATTTGAATCGTCGCAAATCGATTTTCAACCGGCTCGCTTTTAATCGTTACATCCCTAATACCCATTGTTTTTCAATTACTACTATATGGTAGGGAAGTATGCGATTTCGAATGCAGCCAGAGACACTTGCTACAAGGGGATGGATATTTTCATTCTTGCCAGTATTTCATTAGATGAAAATTTGTATACACTGACTCCCGAGTTCAACTCGAGTTTTTTGGAGTTTTTGGTCCATTTTTCCAGAAGAGAGAAAGTAGATGTATGTACATTTTAAACATGTATAGCTGATAAAAGGTAATTTTTAAAGGAGTACACTAACATAAAAAGTCTAACAGATATGAAAACAAAGCCCTAGAAGTGTTTTAGTAAGGAGTTAATCAGCTAATTCGTTTGTAATCAGTTTGTTGCATATATCATTTTTTTTTGTATTGATTAATGTCTTGTCTCTTTAGATGGCGAGGGCTATGGGAACTCTGGCAACCCAGAGTATATTGCCTTTATTCTGGTGCCTTTCTTCTTTCTGCTGGGGCTTCTGGGAGTCCTTATCTGCCACATCCTGAAGAGGAAGGGCTACCGCTGTACAACTGAGGCAGAGGAAGATGAGGAGCTGAAGAAAGAGGAGGATGAAGAGAAAGATCCAGAAAAAGGAGGTGAGAGTGTTTTGAAGAAATCTGGTTAACGTTTGATTGCATACATTGACCATGTTTCTTGAAACGGCTGAAGAAGGTCAAAGTTCCTCCCAAACGAATGGCATTCATCATGCAATTCCTGTGAATTAATGATTTTTTTGTTAATTTTATTTGATATTTTTATGGACCATACCATTTCAGGAAGGAGATTGTGAAATCTTTTGGCAAGGATCTTAAAATGACCATTGGGAGCAGGAGCTGTGTATTTATTTTGTATTAATTGTGTTTAATGGTTTGTATATGGAAATGGTCTAAACGATGTGTGGTGTATAAGCAGTGGATTAAAATGAAAATAAAGACTTAAGTAATGTTTTTAAACCACTTTCCTCTTAGTAATCAGTTGAAGGACCACCGAAGGTTAAAAGTGGAGTGCTTGTGTGGGATGGCGGATTTAAGCCGAGATTTATATTGAGACCACTTGGAAGCAGTTTTGTTTTTCTTGTTTTCAAACATTCTGTGAAGAGAAGTGAAGAAATGTCAGAAATGTAGAAAAGTCTCTTTTAACATTCTATCATGCTTGTCTTATTTTATCTCATTAAAGCTGCTCATCTTCTGGTTATTTTGAGACGTCTGTGATCGTATCTTGAGTATTTACATAATCAGTTTTAGCATTGTCATGTTTAGATTGGAGAACAGACAATACATTATACTCCACTAATGAGTCGTGTTTCTTTATCATCCTTCCTGTCAGCATTTTGGGAATTGGCTCTAGCATACAATATATGGCCCTGCCAAAGACACATCACACATGCTAAATAATAAAGTTACAGTTTTATCAGTTATAGGAAAATAATTCAACTTGATACGCCTTTTGGTTAAGAACTGGGCTGGCCACAGCAGAGCAATTTTGTTCTCAGTGTTCTAGTTCTTGTTCTTTTGTTCTCAGTTCTAGTGCTTACGCATTACTGTTTGTAACTATTTTGTCTTTGCATTGTTTAAAACTGTATTTTTGTTTTTAGGTGTACTGCTGCTATGTTTGTGTCTAGAGGTGTTTTAGTTCCAGGAAACTGTCTGTTTCTTCTTAGTATTTTATCACCCTCATTCTAGCATGAGTAGCATGTAATTTAATAAAAAGCTTTTTTTTTATGTATTTTCAAATGCAAGCCTATATGTTAGATTCCATGCTTTTCTAGGATGGTTCACGTGGCATTGCCTGAATTCTAGGACACTTAAGTGTGTGTGTGTGGACTTGTTTAACCTGCCTCAACCCTACCTCTCTTTCTTTCACTCTCCTCCTCTTATTGTTTGTCTTCAAATATTTGGATCCACCCATATCACATATCTTGTGATTGAGTGCTCTCTATACATTCCCCTCAATATTCAAAATCATTTATTTACACAAGGCCATCTGCCTGAGCAGTGTAATTTTCGTATTAATCTTTTTTCTTATAATATTTATTAGTATTTTGATTTAATTGTAGTTTTGGTAATCTGCTTTTGACTTTTTAAAATTGTTTCTGTATAGCTTTATTTCAGTTTTAATATGAATAAGCTAGTGCTTAAGCTTATTTCATTTTAGATGTAGGCCTAGTTAACAATAACAACACTATGCCTCAATGAGTCAATTTCTGTAAATATGCTGCAAGTAATCTCTGGTTTATTGTTGGTAAATCTAGACTGTAGGCATTTTGACATTGGACAACATTGACTAACTAACTAACTAAAAAAAAGAAAAATAGATTAGCAGTCATAAACTTTATATGACTCCTGACCTACAGTCTGAACCCCAGCTGTGACAGCAAATCCAACACAGGAAGTCTATCCTTTCCAGCAGGGGTCCATGGCTTCAGGAAGGACATGGGTGGTGTGTGTGTTTTCTGTAAGCTCCTCTGAGCTGAAGATTTTCAGAAATGAAATTCCCTCTCAGATACTTTTTATGAGACCTTTCACAGATGTCAACAGACCATATTTATTGTTAGTATTGTACATTTTAATGTTCTCTGCTATTATAAGCAAGTCCTTTTAGTACAACTGTGTCAGCAAATATTATATTTCATACCATCTGTGTATTGAGTGTCATAAAATAGCAAACACTAATAAAAGTGACGACCGTTTGAGACAAAGGCTATTAAACCTTTTTTCATTGAAACTTGTATGGATGTTTTGTGCTTCATTTCTGCTTGTATGATACAAAACACCAAACAGAGTGGGTTTTTTCGTTTTTCAAAATAGATGTCACTTTTAATTCCATTTTCACTTAATTAGTTTTTCTAACAAAGGGAAGTTGACCAGTATTCAATTATATAACTCTTCAATTATTAACACAACCCATCTCTTTCTCTCTGTGTCAGATCTGAACGACACCTTCAGTGAAGGCAACAGTGACACGGTGGGCCAAATTGTTCACTACATCATGAAAAATGAAGGTAAGCTGAATGAATGTGTAGATAAAGATGAGTTTATACATTACATACTCATTACACTAAAAATGAATATGAGCAGTTTGAAAGAGGATCCAGGATGTAAGGCCTCAGAACTGATGACATGTCTGTGGAGTTTTTTTTTTACTGAGGGAAATAGGAGGTGTGGTAACCAGTCAGTCACATTGATTGTAATAAACAATTGTTTGTGACTGAGCATGAACAATGCTCAGCTGACCTCAGAGCAGTGAATCATCATGAGGTCACGCCAGACAACATGTTCTCATATTAGTTATAGACTGTCCCCAGATTTATTGAAACATATTCAGCTGCTTTGAGTGACAACACAATCTACCTAAAGAGCATTAGGAGTGTTTCTAGCCTCTTTTCAAAAAGTGTCCCTTATTTGCATCTCTATTGCATATGCTGCTGCTACATTGCTGTCACGTGAACGATAGAAGACATTTGTGAGTTTTGGACTGTAGGTCCTGTTAATATCACCGTGTGAGAAACTGCTGCAAGCAATTAAGTGCGTGAGTAAACAGTCTGAATAAATTAAACCTGAATCACAAAATAGTTCAGATATTTTTTTCAAATCCATTTGACTGATTGGATCCGTATGAATTCATGTAGTCACTTAGTTCATCGAGTCACAAGTTCTGATTCTAAACTGCTGATAGAAACACACAAAAAAGATTGCACTGCGGTATTTCACTGGGGTTTGTGGATTAGTAAAAAAGGGTCTAGTGATGTCCCTAACCTTCTCTTAGAAAGAAACAATGTTTGATCAGTTTTGAAACATTAAAAAAACAATACATTATTTTTCTCAATATTAATCAAAAATCATCTAGATTTCTTGTTGACGTCTGTATATGTTGTCTGGTTCAGGCTGTAAAATCCATGCGTAACATTGCATCTTAACACGTTTAAAGTGTACAAGAAGTTCAGTTGTACCTGAAATGGGAAAACAGATCTGAAAATGAAAAATGGAGATATAAAAAAGCCAGTTTAAACCAGTTTAGAAAAAAATGGTAACGCCATCTGATCAAAAGCGTTTTAGAGTCTTTCTTCCCCCATGAGTATGACATGCGCTGTAAACAGGAAGTGATATTACTGCTTCTTATGTCTTTATAAATTTGTGTGGCATCTTTCATGTTGCACCATATCCACTGCTTGGCTTGGACATGGTGCATGACTTCCAACACATTATTGCTTCAGAAATAGGCGTATTTCTGCATATCTAGTGGATCTGTTTAATAAGAAGTTATGTAGCAGTCAACTTCTTAAAATAGATAAGATGTTCTTCTGTGTAAACGGATGGAACTGAAAGTTTCGTTAAGTGCTAGTTACTTTCATTGCCAGTGGGTGCGCAAATCTTGTGACACTGTCTGAAAATATTAACATTTTAGAGTTGGCGGCCTTTTTGAAGGCATTTCAAATTGAAACTAAATGGTGGCTTGAAACTACACCTCTGTCTACTGTAATTGTGAGTATGTGCTGCTGTAGTTGCATCAGAAGGCAGTCAGCTGCTTTCATTAGTCTGAAGACTTCAGTTTGCATGGTTCTCCATCTGAGGCTGCAGACTCTTCTCTTAGCTAATTTAAGAAGTAATTTAATGAACTCTCTTTTTTTTCACCAGCCAACTCCGATGCACTCAAAGCCATGGTTCTGGACAGTATAGAAGCTGAGGGGTAAGGCCTTGTTTACATATTTCCTGTATTGTTTTTCTTTTTCTTTTGTGCTATCTGTAATCTGATGTCCTGAACTGGCAAACTAACATATTCATGTACTATTGTGTTGCTTATTCAATATGAATTCAGAACAAAAAGCTAAGTAGAGGTATTTTGACTAGCAGCCTATTGGATCCTCACTTTATGTAAAGATATAAACGCTATATATATATATTTTTTTGTTCTTTTTTTTCTCACTTTATATAAATATATTTTTAAATGCATTAGCATACTTCTAAAACAAACATGAATGAAAACAAACATATTTCAATAGACGTATGTTTTGTTAGCTTATGAAACTCAATAGATGTTTTGTGAATCACTGCCCCATCTCTCACACAAGATGGCGCTGTCACTTCTTAAATAACAGCAGCAGCACAAGAGGGCAGAGTAGCGTTGATGCATAAAGGTGGTTCTGTCTGTCTCATATGACACATCGTGGGGGAAATCACCACGAAGCACAAAAGCATCAATCACTGACACTGCTGCAAGCCAGAATTAGATCCAGGAAGACGTTCAAAATGACATATACAGAGAAGTCATGGAATCTGAGTCTGGGTGGAGCATTGGTCTCACCTTAAGATATATAAATGTTATTGTGCTGTTTGTTGTCAGCATCATGACATCTGTTTATAGAAGGTGACTGTTCATTATCTGGGGCTAAACATGCTATGACATCAAGATTAAGATCCTTTTTTTAAGATCCATCAAGATCCTTTTTAATCTTTTCAAGCGATCTTCATTCTTTTGAACTCCTTGCTCATATACTATATATCAGTTATACTAGACCTTATTCCTGTAACATTTCAAAATACTTGAGTGTTTCTTCATCCTGAAATGTTATATTTGAACTCCGTTTTATTATTCTTATGCAATTCATCAGTCACTAGATTCAAATAATTCTTCTGTCATTAACTCACTCTCATGTCAATCCAAACTTGTGTTTTTATTTCTGCAGTGGAATAAAAAAGGAGATAAATGTAATGGTTGCTTTCAAACTTCAACTAGAATTCAAGAGGATCATAAAACTGTCTTAAAAGTGGTTCTAAATGTGTATTTTATAACTTCTGAACTGTTACAGATGTTAATGTAATCTGACAATCTTGCAGTGAGCTTTTAACTAAAGAAAATTGTTGGGATCAGATCAAGAGAGAACCTCAATGAATCGTTCTGATTCAATCAATTATTGATTATTTATTTATTTATTTAAAGGGGTCATGATTTGTTTTATTATTATTATTATACTTGAGGTTTACTTATAATGTTAATAAAGATTTTGCCCAATTACAAAAGTAAATGTGGAATTTTTTTTATTTTTAACCCTCATTCTGACCGTCTCTCTGAAACGAACTGTTTTAAGGAGCTGGTCCCTTAAAGGGGTCATCGGATGCAAATTCATTTTACAGGTTGTTTGACCATAGCTGTGTGTTGGAAGTGTGTGGATTATCCATCCTATAATGATATAAATCCACCCAGTGTTTTTTTTTTTAAATCCCCTTTCTCAAATCAGGCTGCTCTGAGACTCCTGTCAGAATGATGTAGTTCTGTTCAGGCCCCTCCCACGATAGTTGATTGACAAGACCGTCTTACCTTAGACCCACCCTGAGTGAACTGAGAGCTGTCCGCCATTGAGTCAACTCTGGTGCAGGGGAAGACAAGAACGTCTCCGATTAAGTGATTGAGGTGTTTTGTTGTTGGATGTAATAATGAACATAGCAGTCGTCATTTACTGCCGACATCTGAGCAGCTGAAGTGGATTACGTTTGTTTTTGAAGGGAATGTGACCCCTGATCTACCTAAATGCTTCTATGTTTGCGCGAATCATTCGTGATCCAACTTCACCTACAGAAGAAGTTACTATAAGGGATTTTAATGAATTTTTGCAAATCACCTTTCCTAATATGTGCTAATTAGCAAAGTTTCACGATGAATGTGGCGCAAAAGTAAACCGTTCCTCAGAGAGCGGCTCGGAAGAGAGGGGCGGGGTCAGCAGAGCTCATTAACAGGGCTATTAAGGCAATTAACATTGACGGGGTTAAAAAGGTGTTTTTTTACACTACCATTGAGAAATTTTAAACAAACTATGTTACAGACTTTTCATTAAGACCCTAAATAATCATATCAACTTGTGGAAAATGGGCAGCCGATGACCCCTTTAAGGCTTGCCAGGAATCAGCCACTGTTAGGATTGGCTAACGTCATTATATATAAAACATTATCAATGCCTCCTTGCTACTGTGAGTCATTTCCAGACAAAGCATTGTGAAATCATTTACTTATGGTTTGTGATGCAGCTGCAGTCAGATCTAGTTCTGCTTCATCTTTCAACAAATGTTTTTTTGTGAACTCTCAATGACACTGTGCCTCATTTACAAATGAAAATGCTTTGGACAATCATCAGACACGATCTGGGATGCCTTTAAAAATAAACTATCCACTTGTTCCTTACACTAGGATCCTTCTGATATCTATACAAAGACGCAAACGAGCTGTTTAAACCAAACTTTGAAACTTGCAGGATGCGTTAACCATACAAAGACCTCTTCTGTGTTAAAAGATCAAGGGAAATTTGGTTTCTCGTGTCATGCTTTAATCCTTCTTGAGGCTTGAATCACAATCTTGAATCATTCATTGTATTACATGGAAAAGCTCAACCAGCATATTCTTCTAAATGTCTCCTTTTTAATCTATGGAAAAAAAGTAATATGGGTTGTGCACAACAGGAATATGAGTAAACTGTTACATAATTCTCATTTTAGGGAATTCCTTTAATCCTTCCCTTTCCCCAGATGTCCTCCTTTGACGTTGTGTGTGTGGTGTAAGTTTTTCAGTTGGTCTGAGCATTCATGTGAATAACAGATTTGGGTTGAATAATGAGGTCACTCTGCTTGCAACAGTGTATAAGCAGCAAGAGTGTATTTGATTCCTACTGTCTTGAACACAAGACTGAGACCAAAATAGAGAGACTGAAAGGAAGAGCAGAGCATAGGCAAGGTGAAAGGTTTAGAGCAATCAGATGCTGTGACGAAAGGAGCTTTGGATGGAGAGACTAGGAACTCGAGGGATGTAGAGGAAAATTAGGAGTGGTGCTCAGAATGAAGGGTTATTGGGTCTTTTGCAGAGTCCATTCTCTAGACACTTACTGAGCACACAGGGCATCCATGGGGAGATGAGTCTGGGGGGGGTGGAGTTTGCAATTTATATGTCAATTTACATGCTTGCAAAATGTATTTCTTCAGAATACTTGGCTATTTTATAAGTATTTATAAAAGATCGAAAGTGGAGAAAGATGATTTTGGTAGCTAGCAGTAATGAAAAAGTTACTTTATCCAGATCAGCATTATTTTTGTTCTTTGCCTTTTATTGCTGTATCTGCAGATATAGTCAACACTTTCATTTAAAAGAACAGATTTAAAAAAAATTGCCAGTTGGGCATTTCATTCATATTCTAAGCAAAGAAATTTAGCTTTTTGTGTCACTACACTGCTACTTGAAATATAGCTTGCTACTGAAAAAGCTCCACTGTCAAAAGTAGCCTTACTACTGTGAAGATATTGAGAAAATGTTTCGCTAGTGACGTAGTTAACTCAACACTGGCAGCTAGAAGGTGTAGTTATGACGTCTACCAGCAGGGGCTAATGAGACCATGTCAGCCTGCAGAACCTGGTATTGAGGTGACGATACCTTTTTAATGCAATGTTTATACAATTAAAGATCAAACTAACTGATTTCTCATTTTAGTTCCATTGCAAAACATACTGAATACACTTCTTGTGGATTGTGTGTTTGCATGTGTTTCTCTTGCTCATGTATGTTCCTCATAGTCCCTCTTGCAGGTGGCAATTGCAGTATCTCTGTCCGGCTCTTCCTCTTCTTCTCAAGTGAGGCACACGTGCATATGCACACAGAGCAGAACAATAACCCGCAGTGTAATGAAGACCGATAAGAGATGACCGCTGCATTTCCCTCTATATCTTCTTATTTAGTTGGAAGAGTGGGAGGACAAAATAAATAAATAGAGGGAGGAGAAGAGAGGAAAAGACAGATAAAGCAGCAGGGGAGAGTGTTGGTCTGTTTTTTTTAAAGTAACCGCTCCGATTGTACTGTATTTCAGCTAAAACATCTTAACTGTGAATGGAGAAGCTTTTTTCAAATATACAGTGATTTTGTGTTCAAGTGTTTGGTGTTCTTTATTTGTGTTCCAAATCTGAACAAAGGTCTTACGGGTTTGGCATGACATGAGAGTGAGTAATTAAGGACAGTAATTTCATTTTTGGGTTATCTAACAAATTAGTATGCTTAAAGCAGGTCAAGTCAAACATATCGTGGGCCACAGAACCCAGTGCAGTGTTCTCTGTTGTGCATACCAAATTTTGGCAAATAGAACTAGGTCACCTGGGTATTTCATGCACTTAAGCTGATATTTGTTCTGCTCAATTTCCTACAGTGGCCCTGTGACGCCCACCTCTCCAAACACACCCTCCAGCCCAGAGAGCCCTGCGCTGCCAGGTTTGCCGCCCAGCGCAGCCAAACACACCTGCAACCACCTGCACACCATTGGAGGGACCGGAGGACATAAGAACATCTGCAACCGCTGCAACCAGAAAAAATGGCCTATGTTGAGACGCTCATCCAGCAAGAGACTGGACAGACGCAGTCAAATAGAAGTCACAGTGCTGTCTGTAGGCAGGTGTGTGTTACATACATAAACACTTAACATATGATGAATTACATGTGAGGTATGAGTCCGGATTTTGACGAAAGAAACAAGTCTGATGGGAAAGACCTGGACTTGAAGCTGTTCAATGAGGTTAGCGTTGGGCATTAAATATCCATATTGATATTTCTCTGAAAATAAATCTACAATATTAACGACGATCTTTTGAGAAATAGTAAATATTCAGCCTAGATGAATAGAGGTGTTGCTAAAAAGTCTGGATGTACTACACCTACTCGATCATGCGTGAATCTCGTGGTGTTTTATAGTGTCTGCGGTTTCACTTTATAGGACACGCCACATAAACTTCATCTCCACAGCTGCTCTGAGATTTCATGTTACAAGCACTTTTCTGTTGTATTGCTGTGAAATGTACAGGTCTTCATGACAAACCACCAAAATAACAGTTTGGTTTAACTTGAAATTATGACCACAAAATACAATACTACTGTAATATATATTTTTAGAATAGAAAAATGCACGTATCAAAGTAATGAAAAACATTTTATTGTAAACATTTTATTTTATGCATCATACATCTTTTATTATTTTTATTAAGGAATATTATACAACCAAGATTTGTCATACACATTTTAAATGATGCAGCATAGACGTTGTACAGCATCATACAAAAATATAAATACAATCATCATTTTTATACATTTGACATTTGTCTACATTTGACACTCTGCTAACTTTGTTACTTTGTAGCTACATATGAACTACCAGTTATTAATGTATTAACAGAATATCTGCTTTATTTTACACTTTATTTGTATGGTCCCCCAACAGACATTCTACTGACTCTTACGTAACTTTACAAGTACATCAACTCATTCTACTAACTTAAGCAAACAGTCTACTAATACTCTGAGAGTTAGTAGGCATGTAGTTGCCAAATTAGTGAGATTTAGTTGACTTATAGTTACTTATATACTTATATTTTGTACAATGTCAAAAGTGGACTATTGAAATGAAGTGTAACTAAAAATTAAATATTTTGTTTACAACAAATGAAATGAATTGCTCTATTTTCAACTGATTAGGTCTACGTTTTAAATGATTAATTACATTTTTAATAACTTGTATGAATTAATTTCATCAGATACATTTTTTTACTCATGATACATTTGTATTAAATCATAAAACACAATTAAGAGAACATATCTAATTGCATGGGGCTGTAACTTTAAAGGTAGTTAAACGATGTGGAGTCAAACAAATTGTGTACAGTCTTTTCTTGTTGTTTAAAAAAATCCTTCCCAATGATTGATACTATGAAAAGAATGTTGTGATAAATAGTGACAGTGAATAATATGGATATTATTAAGGTCTGAGCTTTGTGCTCTCGTTATGTTTCTCTCTTTCTCTAGATTCCGGGTGACAAAGTGTGACCCCAAATCGGCTCGGGATAGGCGGACGTTGTTGATTACTGAGCCCAATGGTAGTGTCCCCCCTTCACCTGCTAACGCTGACCCCCCTGAACGCAGCGCAAGCCCAAAGTCATAGGTGAGTGGCTTTAGTGTGGAAGAAAAACATCTTTACTAATTAGTGCTGTCAAATGATTAATCGCATCCAAAATAAAAGTTTTTGTGTGTACTGCGTATGTTTATTATGTATATATAAATACACACACATGCATGTAAACAGTTGTTCAAAATTATATCAGTGTGTTTAAAAAGCGAGTAAAGCTCAAAATCCTTATAATAACTTTTACTTCAATACACACAAATGCATTGGGAGCGTTGCTAATTCTATTCTAAATCAAAATATGAAGAACATTTTTGCACGTGTTATTACTTTACAGATATTGAAGAAAAAGGAATATCAGGCTGTTCAAAAAAAATAGCAGTGTCTGCATTTTTTACACAGTAGAAACATTTACTGTATAAACTGAAAAATGCTTGAAGATTTGGCTTTCTTGTGAATGACTGAACTAACATTTAGTTGTATAGCCACGGTTTCGGAGAACTGCTTCACATCTGTGTTGCATGGAGTCTGGCACCTGTGAACAGGTAAAATTACTCTGCATTTTTTGGTTTTGCCTCAGAAACAGTATTTTGGATGTCACCCCACATATTTTCCATTGGATTAAGGTCTAGAGATTGGGCTGGCCACTCCATAATGTTAATCTTGTTGGTCTGGAACCAAGATGCCGCTCACTTACATGTGTGTTTGGGGTTGTTGTCTTGTTGAAACACCCATTTCAAGGGCATTTCCTCTTCTACATAAGGCAACATAAGCTCTTTTGAGTATTTGAATGTACTCAAACTGATCCATGATCCCTCGAATGCGATAAATAGTCCCAACATCTAGTATGAGAAACATGCCCATATCACGATGCTTGCGCCACTATGCTTCACTGTCTTCACAGTGCACTGTGGCTTGAATTCAGTGTTTGGGGGTCATCTGACAAAATGTCCGCGGCCCCTAGACCCAAAAAGAACAATCTTGCTTCATCGGTCCACGAAATTGCACCAGTTCTCGTTTGACCAGTCAATGTGTTCTTTGTTGAAAAAATGAAGAGGTTACAATTTGCCAATGAGTCTAATGGTTTCTTGCCGATAGCTTGGCTTCACATGGGCCTTTAGACTTTCTTTGATCACCCTGGAGCTGATCATTGGCCGAGTCTTTACCATTTTGGCTATTCTTCGATCCATTCGAATGGTAGTTTTCCATTTTCTTCCACATCTTTCGGTTTTTTGTTGCTATTTTAAAGCATTTGATATCATTTTGAGCAGCCTATCATTTTTTGCACTTCTTTGTTTTCCCCTCGCTAATCAACTTTTTAATCAAAGTACGCTATTCTTTTGAATGTCTGGAACGACCCATTTGACTCAGATTTTCAGAGAGAAATGTACAGTACAACATTTGCTGCCTTCGTCCTTAAATAAGGGTCACTTGTTTGACAGTAGTTTTTTTCACAGGATGATTTACCTCTATTAAACTCCACACTGCTATTGTTTTGAACATGCCCTTTTCAATGAATGATTCAATAACACAGAATCAACAGCATGCACGTCATGACTGTTGGGTCTGTTAGTTTTCTATTACTCTACCACACCTACTAGTAAAATATTTGCCATGTAGAAATATAATTTCTACCAAAAACGGTGATTGATCTGGTTAATGATGTAGCATAAACTGCTATTATTTTCAACACCGCTGTATTTACGTTTTTTTTTTTATATAAATTGTATACATTTTATCATTTATATGAATATAAATGTATACATGTAAATATTTTCAAAATATATGCTGTATGTGTGTCTTTTTATATATATATATACATAATAAATATACATGGTACACACACATTGTATATTATGTAAACAAAAACTTTTATTTTGGATGCGATTTAATCGTTTGACAGCACTATTCCTAATGCAGGTTAAGCAATCGAGTGGTGTTTTTATTCTTGTTTTGTGTGTGGTTTGTCTTTAGGAGAAAGGAGACCGTGCAAAGTGACATCTGTAGACTTCCAGCAGCTTCTCAGGTGACATTAAAAAAAGATTTGAATCAGGAAATCACACTTCCAAATAGGACGTAAGAGAGGGAACCGTGTCAAACTATGAAGAGAGATGTGGGTAAAGAGGCGGATGGATGCCAACCCTCCTATTTGGCATGTGACACGCCAGTTGTGGAAAGGCAACAGAAGCCATTTTATATACATTAACCTGTCACCATGCCAACCCACCTTTCTCAAACATCCTTGTCATTAGCAGTGGTGGATGGCTTCATTTGTGCTTGTTAATGACTATGAACGTGTCAATGTTTAATCCAACCTGGCGTCGTGGTCTGAGGTTTTCGCCATGTGCCTCTACCAGGAAGTGGGAAAATGTTTTTTTCAAAAAAATAATATTTTTCCTCTTTTATTGCAAGCTGTGATAAACATGGAAAAACAGAGCCATGAAATATCTCACTGGTTACAATCTGGACTATACATTTTTTTTTTTAACCTGCTGTCGTCTTAAGTGGACTGAGCTTGATCTCTTCACTAAATACACCTGTTTACCTTTAGTTTTTTTAATGACTTAAATTGTGTTTTGACTACATGTTTCTGTAAACCAGTGAAATTGCATGTTTAATAGATTAATTTATGAACCGTGCACCTTAACCGACTGGAAGTTTGAGAGCACTGCGATCAATTCACCAGTCTGTCAAACACTCAATGGTTTAGAAACGTTAAACATACCTGGTTTCAGGATTCGGTATAGCTTGCATGTGTCCGCAGAGTTCACAAACTCTCAAGTCTATAGCTCATATATTAATATAATGTCAGGCGTATATAATAGATAAGACTGTATCCTTCACTATACTTAATATTATTGTTATCTTTGGGGAAAACAATGTATGGTACCTCAAAAAAAGTAAACGTGTCCTTTGTTTAGTCCCAAGCATTGGCAAAGAGGACTGAAATATAGGACTTTTAATAATTCTCCGTATTTTTACCAAAACAAAAACCTTCTAATAAATATACAGATGCCTTTTTTAATGCATTTTGCCTTGTATTAATATTGTCATTAGTGTGCCACTGATTTTGTTTTGCCCTTTGTTTGTTTTTTTGCTCCGACACCATAAAGGTAGACCTCAAGATATCTGAGCTTTCGATTTCATTGCTCATGAGCTCGAAGTGCTGGAACGAATAGCTTAAATAAATATTGCACATAGCCTTCCTGTTCAAATGTTAGTTATAGGTATTCACACTGAAATCTTAACCTTACATCTTAATGTGTACAGAAATGGTCACTTCAAGAACTGTCATTTCTGAAATAATTAAAGAAATGTAAAATATGTATAAACTGAAGGTTTGGAAGAATTACATAGAGTTGTTTAAAGAAAATGAATGCGAATGTACTATTATATTTTGCTGACAGTTTTGTACCCACAATTTATACATTAAAAAGATTAAACACACATTGGACTTGTTCTGATTCTACTTTACCCACAAGTCACGTCATTTCCATTCTGAAGCACAAGACTGATCAGGACACTTTCCTACACACTATGTACTTGCACATTCGCTACAATGAATGCTCTGAGGTCAGCTTAGCTCAAAGGTAATGGCTTTGAGAAACTTTAACTTCTGTATGTCCTTTCAAAATTCTCAGCATGATAAACTCTCAGACCATTCATCCATAGTGAGGCATGGAAGTCCTTGCATCTGAAGTATGTTTTCTAGAGCTGGGCTGAGGTTAAAGATCAGTAAAAGTCTGTTAATATGTGACTGGTGCGGCACGAATGACCTTCAGGTCTGTAGCTTTTCCAAAACTCAAATGCTGAAGGCGTTTATCTTTCCCATCTCTCCTTGACTGATGCCTACTTACCCATTACCTGCTGGCAAGTATGTGACTTTGTGCATCATATTATTTTGTGAATTAAGGGCTATGTTTGTACGTTATGCATTAAGACATTTCTAGGAAAAGAGTGATTAAGCAACACGACTGTGCATTAACAGTATGAGTCTGGAGCATATAAATGGTTAACCAGCTGTAGAGTATTATTAGTCTGGATTTGTTTTGGGATTTGTGAATCATGAACTCAAGCCCACACAGACTTTAAAGAGATGCAAAAGCTCAGCCACGCAGCAGCACATTTATTCAGGTAGATTCATGTTGTCTGCTGTATGTAGAAATAGCAGGACCTTTGGTGTTGATCAGGTGTGTTTGGCTCTAAAGGATTTTAGGTTTTAGCTATTGCACAAATTGTGCTTTTTTTTATTCTGGCTATAATTTACATGCACTTAGTCTCATTATTATTTTTGTGTTAAAAAATATTTATTTTCAAATAAATAAAGCTGTTCTTTAACTTTTGTTTATCACCAAAGATGGTATCTCCGTTTCCACACAGTTTGTTCACCTGTTTTCAACATTAAGAAATGTCTCTTGAGTACTAAATCAGCATTATTAGAGTGATTTCTGAAGGATTGTGACACCGAAGACTTCTAAAAAAGCTGTCATCACAGGAATGAATTACATTTTAAAATATCTTAAAATTGAAAACAATTCTTAAGAATAATTCTATGATATTACTGTATTTGATAAAATAATTGCAGCCTTGTTGAGCATCTTCTTTCAAAAGTATATATATAAACAAATCTTAACAACCCTAAACTTTTCAACAGCAGTTGTGTAATTTAATTTTTAAGACCTTTGTAAATCCCTCTTGTAAAAAAGTAAAAATCCTTGTTATTTGGAATTTTAATAACCACATTTGCATTAGCATAAAAGTCTGTGTTCCTTTCATTTCTTTGATCTTTTTGGCTTCTGTCGTCTATTACTAAACAACACAAGCCAGGTCTCTCTAAACGCCAGATACCCAGATTATTATAATTCGTCAAACCAGATATACGATTCTCTTTTATCCCAAACACTGGTTTCAGTATGACCTCTTGTACTGTTAAAAGAAACCTTTGCTTTTAGCAATCAAAGATCAAGGCATCAATTTAACTAAGACTGAATACAAATCGTAAAAGCAAACCATTTAAAAATTTTTTGCTGAATCAAAACCACTAACAATGAAAGAGACAAAAAGACAAACTAATGTATTTGGAAAAGGACTCTACAGGACTAAAATATTTTGAAACCATTCGCAATACAATTTATTTAATGGTTCTATATGATGTTATATCCAATCAAATGTTGCTAATTTTCATCCTCACTCATTAAAAGTGTCAATGGAATATAATGGTTTATAACATATGTATTTTAATCGTGTTTTAGTATTTGCAGAATTGTACAAACTTCATTCCCAATATCTGATCTCTTTGGATTCCAGCACAATATAGCAGTCATACACACATCAGGACACGTCTTACTGGCCAGTGAGGGCAGGAGGGTTATATAAGAGCCCCTACAGCGTCGTTATCCACAAGACCGAAATGTCAACCGATAACATCGCAAGTCTTATGATCAAGCACATTGTTTTTTATTTTTCCCCTGGTTCATGTGACAATTCTGTCCTCTGGCAAAAGAGGAAAGAATGGAATATAAACAGCGTATTCACTGTGAATGTGCACTCAATGTAGTCATAATTTCATATTATTAGAAAATCAGTTCCTGTCAATAACATTTACTCATTAACAGGTTTAAAAGAAACGATTCTGACCAATACATAAAGTTCAACCAACGCATACTTGGTAAAACATTTGGAAATACTCAATGACCTTCAAAAAGAAAGACAAAAATATACGTTTCTTGTATAAGGGGTTACATACATTTTTCAGAGAAACAAAAAACATGTCTGCATGAGATGAGTGTCATATGGTACAGTTAAATGAACAGGGTTCTTTTCATCAGGCCTCTAATAGTTAACTAGGACTAGAGCATAAAGCAACTACCATCACTGGCCTGATTCTTCAACACGCTACTGCTTTTAAAATGTGCAAAGTGCAACAGCAACATAAATATACAAGGACAAATCTCATGAATGGATCGTATTTCAAAATCTAAAGACAAAATCAATTATATTTTGCATAGATGAAGCTATCATTGTACCATAAACATGCTTTGCATTAAGCATTTCCCCTTCAAATTAACTTTACTGTAATGTAAAAATCTCATGATATATTGTTTATAATGTAATTATACATTTCAATATTTAATTTAAATAAAAAATGTAAAACTATCAACTACTAACTAATCTAAAATACAGAGTAACCATGCCTTTTATGCAAAATATAATTTAAAAATATAACTTTTTCTTTTAGTTTAAATATGTTTTCATGAGATTCACCCACAATTCTTGCAGTATATTTATGTGTAAAAATAAAGCGCATGTCATCCTACAGCTCTAATAAGGTATTGATGATGTATTCACAGTGTAACAACAAGCAAGAAATAGCATATTGATCGGCTGAGATTGAATGAACTTGATTTCACTGTATTAAGCAGTTTGACCATATCATATAACGTCTTTAAAAGCACATTAAGCACAGAAGTAACCCCACACCAGGACACTGAATTATTTGTTTTTCACCACCTCTTAGTATAGAACATTTATGAAAATAATTATGACTGATTTAGCCCAACCTCCAAACAGTTGCTACAGAAGAAGAGTAATTATATTATGGAGCAAAAATCATATTTGACGATAAGAAATGGAGCTTATTTCATTACGATGCTGTATACACAACAGCACTGAGGAGAATCAGTTTGGTCTGAGAATTGAGTTTGTCCATGACCTTCATTTGCTCAAGCAAGTCTCATAAGTGGTTCGTTTTTGTTGTGTAAACATGCAGCAGTTCCTGTTATCAAGGCTTCATTTGATTTTTTTCCATTCAAAATAAAAGTAACTATAGACTGTCTGCAGGAAGGCTTCATGAGCACTATTATTTGGCTGTATTCAAATATAGAGGGTGGGTGAGAGAGTGAGTATGGAAATCTCCCATCATGTAGTCACCTTTAACTAGTGAGCCACCTGACGTCACTCAGAATCCTCTCCCGCAGTCGCCGCATCCAGAACGGCCAAGGCCTCTGCCACCATTGAGTCTGTGATGCTCACACAATCCATCTCTTTCTCTCTCTCTTGCTCTCCTCTCATGATCGAGAGCTCTTCTGCTTCTCGGTCCTCGATCATGAGCTTTGTGTCTGCTGAGGAGAGGCTTGTACTGCTGGTGTGCATGTCCACAGACAGCACACTCTCCTCATCGGCTGTGTCCAGAGTACTGGCCAGCCTGCTCTTCCTGTCCTCGTCTTCATCCTCCTGTCCATAGGGATATCCGTCCGATCCCTCTGTCCCGTCTGTTATGCCTCCGCCGCCCAGCCCAGAGTCTCGGAATCTGTCCTCTCGCTTGCTCGGTTCCGTTCCCAACAACGACTCGTTCTGTATGGGCGGATTGGCACGCAACGTGGGAGTGGCTTTTATGGGTGTCCCCTCGCCCTCGGGCTGGAGGATGTAAAGACTCGGGTCACTCTCCGCTGGGTTCGATCGGATCTGCTCACCTGGAATGTTAGCATGGAGCCGGTTGATGTGGTTGTTGTCGATGTCGAGTTTGGTCGGGCTGGGATGGGTGCTGTATGCTAGGTTGTGGAAGCCCTGCTTCTTGTGAATGTGGTCTGCCTCCTCTGGGAATCTGTTCGGTTGATATAGAGAGCTGCTGGTGGGGTCCCGCTTCCGACCAGGAACTTCTACAGGGACTGAGGGGTCATAGATGTAACTGAAACAGAGAAGAGGGTTTAATGAAATTAACTTCTGGTGGCCTTTTTGGTTGAAACAATTATTATAACCAGTTAAGCCCAAATAAAGTCAAATAACACTGAAGCATAACTAGTAGTCGACCAATACATTGGCTGTGATGATATTTGCATTTTTTAATAAACACATCAACTGATAACAGGACTTTTATTTTGACAGCACCAAGAACGTCAGTGCCTGAGATCAGATGCAAAGGAGCTCCCATTCTACATTAGTTTACTGTGAAAAATATTATATTAGGATTACAGAATCATTAAGTTGCTTTGTAAGGTATTAATGAGTTTATTTTGCATATTTCTATTTGTAATTTATTTAGTTTGTAAATGACAAAATAAATTGAATTTCAACTATTGTTCTGCTTGTTATTTATTATAATTAAATTAAACAGTGTGGTATCATATTTTCCTGCATCCCTGTAAGCCTACAGAAGAGAATGGAGAATAGATGGATGTCATATATATTATCATTATATTCTCCATCAGCCACCCTGCTGTCTAAGATATCGGCCATCAAAAAATCCATATAGTTTGACCACAAATCTCCTAAACACATTAATATCATTTTGTAGGCCAACCCAAGTTAGTATTACCATTGTTCCCTTTTTCTATTGGCTTTTGGATTACACTGGGACCAACCAAAGTTTATGAATATTACACATTTTGTTTATAATTTTTATAAATGATTTTTTTTAATAAAGATTTAAGTTTAAATATAGCCAATAGCCTGGAGAGATAGAGAGAGACAGAAAACTAAGCTACAAATGAACAGCACTATGACTGCATGACCTCAATGTCGCCAAGCTAAAGTTCTGACAAGTTCAGGCTTCCCCCCACATCAGGATTTCTGATTCGACATGTTGATATTTACGATTCGCGATCGGAGCGCCTCCAACGTTCTTCCGAGCAGATTCAGTCACTCTTAACACACCTCAAACCACCGAAAAATCTGATAAGATAATCTTTCGAACCACCAAGATAAGCAGGACATTACCTAGGATTGTCAGAAGGGGAGAAATCGGCCCAAAATCAGCCAGATTATCTTGTAGTGTGTACCCAGCATAAGATTTCTAACAGAGTCAGTCACTTATTGATTTTTTATCTGTTGGTATTTGATATAATCCATGATGCCATGTGTCTAAACAAGATGTCCAGGACTTCCAGAAGAAATATAGCAGTATATTTCATTGTACACATTGGGTACTTTTTATCCCTGTGTTCACCAAACCCATCTTGAGTGTTTACTGCAAAAAAGCTTTTTATTTTTTTATTTTTTTCTGACCATAGAATCCGGTCCCATTTGAAGTTCCAGTCGTGTCTGATAGCTGAATATGCTGGAGTTTGTTTTTGGATGAGCTAGGAGAATATTTCTTGAAACCCTCCCAAACAACATGTGGTGATGTAGGTGCTGTTTGATATTTTTTTAAAGGTTTTCTGACCCCGAGACTCAACTATTTTCTGCAATTCTCCAGCTGTGGCCCTTGAAGAGTCTTTAGCCACTCAAACTCTCCTTCTCACCGTGCATTAGGACGATATAGACACACGTCCTCTTCCAGGCAGTTTAGTAACATTTTATGTTGATTGGAAATTCTTAATTATTGCCCTGATGGTGGAAATGGGATTTTTCGCTGATCTAGCTCTTTTCTTAAAGCCACATCACTAATTTGTGAAGCTCAATTATCTTTTGCTGCACATCAGAAATATATTCTTTGGTTTTTCTTATTGTGGTTGATGATTAAGGGAATTTGGGCTTTGTTTTCCCTCCAATTTATACTTCTGTGAAACAGGGAGCCATGGTTGGATAATTTCATGTTCATAATCACGCTGGAGTGCTCAAAATTGTGAATATGAATGGGAATATACTTAAAATAGATATTTTACTTATAAGAATTTCTAGGGGTGCCAATTATTGTATCCAATGTGTATTTTAGAAAAACATTTATTTCATAATGATATTTCCCCCCCATTTTAAATTCTTACTATACTATGAAAGATTAGATTTTTTGTGATAAAAAAAACAGATCAAAAGGATTAACAATGCAGATTAATTTTCACAGCGGCCTTTAGTCATTTTTACGAAGGGTGCCGATATTTTTGGCCATGACTGTATATATTTATATTTTTGTTTATTTATACATAACACATTTATATATTTATACATATACCATATATAAATTCCCTCAGGTTGTCAATTTCATCCTAATATACAAAATGCTGTTTCTCTTTTGGGTTCTCCTTGAACCTGATATGTGCAGAACATTTGAATGCACTCATAATTTGCATAGCACAGGCAAAGGGCCTTACTGACGAAAGCACAACCAGTATAGCGAAACGACATGTAAAATGAAAAACAGGTGTATGAGTGATACGATCACATTGTGTCCTCCTTCCTCTTTTAGGGATTAGTTTTTTCTATTTATTACATAATACAATATTTACATTTCTATATTTACACCAAATTAACCAACAAACAGGTATTAAATAGGGAAAGAGGAAAAAGTGTCAAACCAAAATAAGAATGAGAGACACGAATCCCAACTTGTGTGTGTGTGTGTGTGCCAAGTGAGCCTGGTGTAATTGTGTCAGACACCTCCTGCTGAAATCCTTGTTTTTCACTTCCCTTGTCTGCCGAAAAACCACATGGAAAGAGAGGCATGTTACTGAGCCAATGTCAACCTTAGGTGTTCATGTATTTATCTGTCTGTCCTTTGTGTGTCTCCTCGGTCATATTCCAAACATTTATTGTATTTCACTTTAGTGCATTACATGAGACGGTTTTCATTATACAGCTTCATTATAAATTCTCCACGTTTAAGCACCTCGGTTCAAAATCCATTTTCAGTTTAACGTTTTCAGGGTGGATAAAGTGGAATTTTCCACTCTACCTGGCAGGATGAGAAATGTAACCCTTAGTAAATATTACCCCAATTAAAAAACACAGAATGTATAGCAACGCAAGGCATTTTTGCCTGCTAAATGTTGCGACAGAGTAGAATACTTCTTCTAATTCTGCTCCTGGAGAGACACTTTTTTATTAATATTTGCCCTGTTTTTAGTGTTTGTGAAGACCTTGATTATCTGGTTCAGGTGTGTTTGATTAGGGTTACAGCTAAACTTTTATGGCACTGAAGGAGCACAAGACTGAACACATGTGCAATAAATAAAAAGGTGCCTATCTTACTAAACACTTAGATTTATGTACTTTTTCCTCATCACCCATGCATATAAATCAAGTTAAAATATGTGGGTGTTATTCAACACAAAGATTTGACACAAAGCCAGTCAGACTACACACTACTAATGTTAAATGCCAAAAGAAAGCATGTATTTGTAGTATGTGCATGAGGCAATTCTTGCAGCTCAAACTAAGCCCAGAAATGTGACATTCTGAGCAATTAAAGGGCGGTTTGAGAGTGTGAATATCTGCGTGTATTTACTGTGAAATAAACTCCCTGCATCAAACAACCCACATAAATGTTAAAGTGAAAGATCCTAAGATAATATGTAATTGACAGAGAAAAGAGCAGTACTAGACTGAATCACAGTTTCAACCAAAAACTGATCCCAGGTCAGCTTTAAGCCCAAGACACACTGCATGATTCTCATTATGTCTGGGACAGACAAAAATCACAGCAGTTGTGTGAGAAATATTAAGGATCTTCAGGATAGAAATACTTGAGACTAAAGAATCTCTACTATTTATATCTTCAGTCTTACCTTTTTAGCATCCCACAGCAACTGCAACCCATCTGGACAGTTGTGTAGAAGACCTGTGGAAAGGTAAAACAGGTTTAGTGTGTGGTTGTGTGTAGATATAATCGAATACAGTGAATGCATTAGAGATACCACGTAGACTATTGTGTGGATTGAAATACACAAGTTATATTTATTAAAAAGGTATTTGAAGAATCCAGAGCTGGGCTGCTGAATCAGTGCTTAGGAGAGTGAACATGATTTTAACAAAGGGCTATTCAGTAACGGCTAATTCTTCACCTCAGCTTGTTAGAACATGAGAACGTGATCACGGTTATATCTGTGTAAATCGACCTGCTGACACGGGAACAGATAAACTCTAAGAATAGCACAAACCCTGCATGCCAACAATTGAGAACCACTGCAGACCATCTTTACAAGTGAACCCAGGTAGATTTCGCTTGTGCACATCAAATAAAATAAACCAAAACTTGGGTCAGCTTCAAATCACCTTCAAGAGTACATTCTTTTTTTCCTTTTTTACTTCACCTTTCAAAGACACCACACTCAATATCAAATTATGTGTATATGTTTACACAGACACAGGTATGATCTTTCAGAAGAACTACAGTATATCAATATCTTCCTGGCCGTAGGGACATTTTATTTGGTTTCATATTGATGTGGCATATGGAGTTAGTTAACCTGACATGAAATTGTCAGGTATGTGGCTTCAGGACACAAGGACAGTCACACATGTGATTACTCCTCACAGTGGTAGGTCAAATTACATTTTATTAATACAATACATCCTCATTTTGGGAAAAGTAACAAAGATGGATTGACCTTTCCATAGCCTGTCGCACTATTTCAGGCTTTGGCATTTCTTGTGCTCTTTTTATGAGCAGATAGCCTTGTAAATAATTGATAGCTCAGTCTGGGAAAAGATCCCTTTAATAGGACAAAGACACTCCCAGACTCGCTCTCTTTCTCCTGAGACAGAAAGCCACACTGAAAACTGTCACCTCACGTGTCCCAATGTGTTAGAGACCAACAAACACATAAAGCTAAGACAGTAATGCAGAAGAGACCAATACAATTAGATTGTGAATCATTTAAATCAATGTTATTTTGATATTATTTGATTTAGGTTTTTGTAATTTAATGTGCTTGTTATTTTATTAGTTTAAGCTTTTTAACATTTCAATTTAGTTTAAATTTATTTTTTATTTCATTTTAGAAATTTCAGTACTTACTGTAAACTTGTTTCAGTTAGTCGGCAAGGCAACATTTCTCATTTTCGTTTAGTTATTTTTTATGTAATATTTATGTTTTAGTTTATTTCAGTTAACCATGTTTTGTAATTCTTTAAATTGTAGTTAACAGCACTTATTTTCACAACATTTCCATTTAATTATGTCACAATCGAGGGTAAAAGCAGTAATCTGAACCAGAATCGTATTCAATTAAATGTTTATAGTTTAGTATTAAGGAAGCAAGAATCACCTCATTTACTCGTGGCATCACATGTGCTTAAAACTAAGACAAATAAAAGAAAATTTAACAGGTATATCAAGTTAGGCAATATTTGTTGTACAGGTTTACTGACAAGCCAGGCACTATGATGGAAAGGCAAATTTTTTAACAAGTGGAAAAATTCAAAACAGAGACTACACATCAACATGCAACACTCTTCACTGTGAACAGAGTTGTTTTTGTTTCTATATGATGGCTGTATGTGAAAGAAATCAAGATGTATTGTCTTATTTGAGTAAAAAAAGTATATCTATATGATTGAGAACAGAAGCCTTCTGTTGTTTTGATGTATATGTGACATTGATCCAATTTTAAATGTGATCTATATCTATTTACTATATTAAAAAGCTGCCGTATATACACAATTTAGAATATGTTTATACAAAAACTATACAAAAACTTCACACTCAGAATTGCCATGGACACAAGAAACTGGATGGAGTTTTGCTAGCTGATTAGCAGCCAGATGTGGTACGCAGCAGAAACCTGTTTGACAGCAGGAGTATGACACGGCACCTGGCAACCTCTTTGTCAGCTGCTAGTGATCATTGCATTTTACAGCAGTCAATATAGCACACAATCTTCCCTTCCATAAATACAATGACAAATCAGTTTCGTGTGTAGTTAATCTATAATGTGACAACACAATTATTATCAGAATAAAATAAATAAGCCCCTCCTCTTGAACGCAGGCTAGCCAATGGCAGTCGAGTATCAGTTGCACGAGGAGCAGAACTCGGACATCTTTATGTTTCAGCGCCATAGAGAAACTTTGGAAGATTCGAAGCTCGCATCAGTTTAATGGGGTTTATGCTTCAAAAATGGAAAAACGATGTGCCTGTGGTACTTGTAACACTGATTCCAGGTATCTTGAGAGGATATGCAATATAATTTATTTTATTACATTTCTTGAATCCAAAGAAAACAGAGCAAAATGTCCCTAAAAATTCAACCCCAGTACAAATGAAGACAAAAACTTTAATTTTTTCTGGTTGTCATACACTCATTAAGTCACAATTTGCATCTGCTCAAGCAGAACGTTAATGTTATCTTGTGCTTTTAGCAAGGTATCTTTGGTTAAAACCAGCTAACGTTAAAGTTAGTGAGTCCATGCTAATGTACAAACCTTAATAGTAGGGATGGGTCACGATTTTCGAATATTCGAATATTCTATTTAATTATAGAATATCGATTAGGTTGTGCGATTATTTTCTAAAGGTGTACCAGGGTTTGACAATAAAGACTGTCCGATGGCGTGAAGGACGCTCGGATTTGTCACTTACCAGATCGGGCCACTGCAGGTGGTCACTAAATTGTATCATTTGCATGCGTTTTTAAGCCTTGTTTGTTTAAAAATGTAAGCAATTAAAAAGCATTTGGGCGCGAAAGACAACTCCTTTCAGTACATGCGCGTTGTGTTCTGTTCTGTGTGAACAGCGCGAGCCGCCTGAACGGGCAAATACATGAAGTATGTCAAACTACCCCTCTTGGCAAGTAACTTTAGCAATAATTAATCTATATTGAATTTATATACTGGAGTACAGATGCACCGATCAACAGGATATTTGTTTGTTTTATTTTAGAGCATCTTCTGTTCCGTGCTTGAACACAAGCTGCACTGTCGGCACATGTGAGCACTAACCACGCCGGAGAACAGAACTTCTGATACGTGCAGGCTGATTGCGTGAACAATAGACCTGTTAATGCAACATATTGTGAGAGGGCCGTTTGCTACAGCGTCCCAAACAACTCAAAATAATAAACAAAACGATGGACTTAACTGTGCTGAGCGAGAGGGCTTCTCTGCCACCTTCACGTCCTGTTTCCCTCTTATGAAGCCGTGACGAGCTCGCTGCATTCAAATTATAATTTTTTTGTTGAAAGAATAATGTAATATTCCACTGGTTGACAACCATAAATATTTATATGCAAAATATTTGTGTTGTTTTTCGTGTTAAATGTGAAGAATGACAGGTTGGATGCCACACTTATGATTTATT
Source organism: Oxygymnocypris stewartii (assembly GCA_003573665.1). Classification (NCBI taxonomy): domain Eukaryota; kingdom Metazoa; phylum Chordata; class Actinopteri; order Cypriniformes; family Cyprinidae; genus Oxygymnocypris; species Oxygymnocypris stewartii. Next base: position 7,919 of record QVTF01026172.1, on the reverse strand, counting down.
TTTTTTGGCAGAGTATACAGGTGTAATTTTAACTTTAGCTTCAGGCAATGTAACATGATTTTATGATCGTAATTTTGACTTTATTCTTAAAATATTATGACGTTAATCTTATTTATTTAATTGTTTATTTGAGAAGGATAAACTGATCAAACTGGCGCTGCCCGCGTGGTATTTAAAAATAAAACAAAAAACTTGAATTTAACAAATTAAATGTTCCAATCATATTTCTAAATTAAATTAATAAAGAAAGGAAACACAATAATGACCAATTTGCTATTAAAAACCAAAACTGAACAATTTAAATGGCAGCAACAGCAGCATTGTAATGTAATGGGGAGGAGAGAGAGAGAGAGCGAGACGGGCTCAGACTCAGGCGGGCAATTCTGAGAAGCCGCAGGGCTCTATATTCCTTCCCTTGTTTCAATTCAAAGTTCACTGAACTAATTTTGAACAACACTCCCGTCTTCTTCCCATGTTCATTTAATATATATATATATATATATATATATATATATATATGAAATAGGTTATTTTTATGAAGACAGACGTTAAAATTAATGTTCACATAAGTGCCGTCATTCACGCGGTTCACAATATGTTTTAGCGCGTAATATGTTTTAAGAATGATATTCTGTTTAGCGTGCAATATGTTTTACGCCTAATATTCATTAATGCATTAATCAAATTTAAGATTTTCTTTTTAATAATAGATTTTTATTCTTTTTAATGTTCATGTTCATTTTTAAAATAGAAATGTATAGCCTTATGAGCAGTTGATAATCGACGGACTGTTCTGTTAATAAATGCCGTCATTTGGTTATGTTATATTAATATGTTTCAGCACTCATATTTTATAACCATTAATTTTCTTGGGTTAAGATAGACTATTCTCTAATTAATTAAACAGTTTGTTATCATACTGATTGAAAGCCTGGGTGGTCTCTCTCTCCCCTCTCTCTCTGTTTGTGTGTGTGTGTGTGTGTGTGTGTGCGTGCATGGGCGGGTGCATGCACGGGAGGGGTGCGATTTTCGAATAGTAATCGAATACCCAGCGATTATCGAATATTACTTTTGCTTAAAATGCCCATCCCTACTTAATAGCAGACTGTTCTCTCTACATTTCAGTGCCTCTCCACATTAAACTGGTTAAATGTACATTAATTTAATTGTACCCTTGCGATACATGAACAGTGTTGATCCTGCATGTTGTCATCCGCGATCGTGATGACTGACCGCAATATGAGACTTCTCCTGCTTGCATTGAGATCTGTAAACCCTCGCTTCAAGTACCCACAGTATTTATTTGTAAATATTTTATAAATCCCTCCATGGAATATTTAATTCCCATTTGGTGGCCTTCTGTGTCCAAAATTGTGCAAAAACATCGTGGGACAAGGTTTTCACACGGCAGCTGTCATTGTAAGACAGTTAGCAACTCCGTTTGTTTGTCCGAGGGAGCAACAGTAACTAAGGGGGGCGGGGCTTGCTGATAGGTCAATTCTTTAAGTGAAAGCGAGAGCTTCAAAGGCTTCCATTTGATGTCTTTGGGAATTTCTAATGGTTTGATTCTCTGAAGTCTGCGTTTGATGCATCCTTGATATCAACAACACATCCGGGCACTTTCATGCGTCCTCTGTACTTGTGTTCTTGAGTATTGGAATTGAACCTCGGCAGGTGTGGATAATGCAGTACGAGATTTTGTCAGAATGCAAGACCACTTAAGAACGTATTTTGAGAAATGGCCATTTTGCATGTCTCCTTTGTCTGACGCACCCATTTCAGGTCTTCTGCTGCCTTCACATGCTATTGGAATTACTGTAAATATTTCGTAAATAATTCCGGCTCAGAAATTGGACATGAATGGCCTCTCTAGTCATATTTGCAAACTGTGAAATTCACTTTACAAGTTGTTAGAACATAAATGTGTGTATCACTTTATTTTAGGGTCTCTTAACTAGCTGCTTATCAGCATGCATATTATTAGAATATTAGCCATTTATTAGTAGTAATTAAGCACAAAACAATGCCTTATTCTACATCCCTAATCCTACCCAATACCTAAACTTAACAACTACCTTACTAACTATTAATAATCAGCCAATTTATCGAGGGAAAAGTCATAGGTAATAGTGAACAAGTGTTCCCTATTCTAAAGTGTTACCAAAAAATAATCAAATAAGTAATTCACTGCTGGCAACTTTGCTGAAAATCTCAAATGTAGACAATTCTAAACGTTTTTTTTAAATAGTAGCTACATGATTAGAGAAAACAGAAAAAGGGCTTCAGAGTTCCCTTTCGCCAAAAACACCAACACCCATAATGCACTTCTGATTTGTCATTGTAATTTTTTTTATCAAAAACTGGAACTGTAAAATGTTTGCAGGATGACAAAAAAGGTATATTTTGCACAATCCGGCAGACTTCTACTGACAAATAAACAGATACATCTGGGTGCAGGCAAAATGGAGAAAGAGAATACATTGTTAATTTACATATACTGTACTACAGACATTTCTAACAATACAAAGCTGGTTCATGCCAAACTTATTCTTTAAATCCATCAAGAATTCCATTCCTAGCCATGCTCTTTATGAAACACATTACAGTTTTTACTGACCAATCTCAACAAAGATGACCAGAAGATCAACAGATTGCAAGATAATTTGAAACAAAATGGCATATCCAGGACTCTATATCCAAAGAATTGAAATGTTCCATTTGGAGAAATGTGATTCCTGGAGAGATGACTGGAGATTGTGGGCTGAAACCGAGGAAGATTGAAATCTGAGCTAGCCTATATGCCATTGGCAGACATTTTGCCATTGGAAAAAATTGGAGAAGGGAATTTCTCATCACTGTAGAATATGTGCCCTCCAGCTAAGCTTTCTGGCCTGCGCTTTGAAAGTGACAAATGCTTAATCTCCTGCAACAAAATGAGGGGGCGTTTCCATTCCTCAGCCCTTAACCTACTCAAGACACACATACACACACAAACAGGTAGGCATCCACACACACACACACACACACGCACGCACACACACACACACACACACACACACACACACACACACACACACACACACACACACACACACACACACACACACACTACGATAGCATTAAATCACAGACTTGCGAATTTAAGCTCAAAGGCACACACACACACACACACACACACACACACACACACACACACACACACACACACACACACACACACACACACACACACTTTTTAGAAGGTGCTTCGCTCTGAGCGAGCATTACTCTGTTTAAATCCCTTCAACTGGTTCAGCTGTTGTTGTGTGTGCCAACACAAGCCTACAAACATGCGCACTAGCCTTCCACAGCCAAGATAAACAAACACACAAGCCACTAACGATTCATTTCCGTTCAATTTGTTGAGAACAAAGTGAAGCAAACTGCCAGATAGACCAGTTTCAAGAGATAATTAGAGATATCAATGACCAGCTGAATGCACTTACACACTGCTCTGACACACTGAAATCTTCTCACAGACACCTGTAAGATGCTGCCGCTGCCACTTTCCTGTTTTATTTTTTAATACTGCTTGATAGAAACCAGCATATAATTGAATGTTTAACCTTTTCCCAATCTGACTAATTTAATTAGTCTACTGAACATTTCTACATAGACGCATCACTCAAGAATTCTCGCATTTTTGTCATTGTGTCTAAAAGTCAAACATTTTCACCACATAGTATTATATTTTGTTTAATGGTATTCTGTAGTGGAAATCATTATTGGAATAAAATGACCAACTCCTTTGTCTTTCTAAGTCTAATTTCATTGCTAGCATTTTATAAATCCTACATAAACACAATGAAATAATAATTCCATATTTGTTTGCATAATTTGACAGCTTGATTGGAAATTATGCATGACTGATTTTGTATTTTTAATCACGTTTTATATTTCACTGACACTGTAGACTCCTTGATAACCAAGTACAAAGCATTATCGGGGTATAATAGTCGATCCCGATGGAAATTACAGCCGGGAGACATAATGTATAAAAAAATGGAAACACTTTATGTTAAGGAACAATTCTTACTATTAAGACCACTGGTGGTGGTGGTTGAGGAGAGACCCCCCCACATGACTGTAAAGCGCTTCGGGTGTACAGCTACACAATAAAGCGCTATATAAATGCATCATTCATTCATTCATTCATTCATTCATTCATTCATTCATTCAATAAATACATGCATATTACTAGCAAATTGGCTGTTTAATAGTACTTATAAAGCACATATTAGTGCTTTATTCTGCATGACCATTTTTTTATTATTGTAACACTTTAGATTAGTGACTAATTCTCAATATTAACTAGTTGCTAATTAGCATGCCTCCTATTAACATATTGGCTGTTTATTAAAGCACATTCTGCATCTGACCGCATGCTACATCCCTGCCCAGTTCCTAAACTACCTTACTAACTATTAATAAGCAGCTAATTAAGAGTCTATAGAGGCAAAAGTCGTAATTAATGGTTCGATAATCTAACCTTAAAATAAAGTGTGACCCTTATTACCTAAACTTAACAACTACCTTACTATCTACTAATACGCAGCAAATTAGGAGATTGAGGCAAAAGTTGTAGTGTGACCAAAAAAATCTATACATATTTTTTATACAATAATTACAATTGTTGTATGAAAATTATTTATATTTTGAATATATCCACACATTAAATATATCAACACTTTAGCTATTTACTGTGTGTATTTAGGGTAAATATTAACATAGAATTATGTAATGTAAAGAATATATATAATTCAAATTATATATAAATATTTACATTAAATACACAGCAAATAGCTAAATTATGGATATATTTAATGTACCAGTGTACAGGAAGCTGATCTCTGTTGTGGCAGCAACTTAGTTATGTTTAATAGTCTAGAATCCTGGTTTATGTTATGAGTCAAAACATTACACAACCCTCTAAATCCAAAGACAGGAACGAGATGAACTTATACTTCCACAAATCAAAGGCACACACAGTTGCGGGTCATTTACAAGGACTTAAATTTAGATACACTCCTCTGGGGTAATGGCTTACTCTTAAACACTATTTATTACCTTAATGATAGTGTCAATGATTCACAAAGTGCATAGAGTAAATACACAAATAGACAGAAATCAAGTGAGAAATGGAGAGGGATGGTAAAGGATATTAGGTTATCTACAGTATACTGTGTGTGTGTGTGTGTGTGTGTGTGTGTGTGTGTGTGTGTGTGTGTGTGTGTGTGTGTGTGTGTAACTGAGTATTGGATGATATGTAGGTCTTGTACAGGTGGAGGGTTATTATAGAGGGATCAGATTCATGAAGGTGTGGTTTAAACAAGTGGGAAAACTGGTTTAGCATTTATCTTGCTCTCAGCATGCGTTATGCTCCTCTTCATTATTATTTATGCCATATGGAAACAGCCAGATGGCATGAAATTGACAAGGGTTATTAACATGAAGAAACATGAAAAATACATCATAAAGCTGGAAACTTGAAAGTGCGATTTGAGTTAATATTTCCCTGTCTTTATCTTAATTTAGCTAGTTAAAAAAAAAGCTGGGTATTTAATGACAAACTTCATTAGAAGTAAACATCATGTCTGTGTAAAATACAAATGCATTCAAAGCTCCTTTTAAACATGGCTTGAAATGTGGCCAAATATGGGCGTGTTGCCCTGAACACTGTTGCCATGGCCTCATTACCAGAAGACCAGTGCGTACAGAATCAGCTCTCTTGAGAATGCCCATAACATCACTTAATACAGCGCTAAATATACAAAACAAGGATACACCTTACATCCTGTGTGAGGCACTCAAGACTCGCTGCCAGTTATTATTCAGCTGTTTCAGTTTATGATGTTGACTCTTATGTGTTTGTTTATGAAAGCTGTGAGTCACACTGACAATAGAGAGTCATTTTTTGTGACGTATTTAGTTGTTTGCAGGGCTAAAATTCTGACATCTAGTCCCAAAATGCTGCTTTCTTGTACACAAATTGCTATTGTCTTATAAATTATTATCTGAAGAAAAATATCTGATAATCACAATCATGTACATCAATCTAGTTAACTACCAAGCACTGTAAGAAGATAAACTGTGTAGTCATTACCTTAATGAGTATTTTCTACCTTATATGAACCCTGAAAATTATTTTGTTGTTGGAAATAGGTTGATGCATAATAAATAATATTTCTAATTAGAAATAAATTATTTTTATATTACCACATGAAGCATTTTCTACAGTGAGAGAATAATATAGACAATTTCTTTGACACAGTAAGTTTTTGGGATTGTATTAAAACGAGGTTAAGGTATATAACGTTATATATATATTAATTCAAAGGATTTCTTATTTTAGATTATATATAATATGGCATGTTTGATAAATAAATAGCTAATACATAGACTAAAGTTGGTCTGGAGTGAGTATGACTGATTGATAGATTGATTTTTAAAATAAATTATTACTTTTATTCAGCAAGGACACTTTAAATTGATTATAAAATTCAATAAATACTCTTAAAAAAATAAAAACAAAGCTATTTCAATACATGTATTTTTTTTACTTTTAAAGAATCCTGAAAATATATCACAGTCTCTACAAAATATTAAACAGATCGACTCTTTTCAACATTGATAATAATAGAAAATGCTTCTGATTACCAAATCAGCATATTAGAATGATTTCTGAATGTTACTAAGAGTGTTTTTATATAGGAACATAATATAAAGTTACACCTGATTACACTTACAGTGAGTATTAAAGCTACAAACAGTGTTATAGTGACATTTATCTGTGAATGTTGCATCATGGACTGCGAATGAAGTCTATGCAACACTAGCGATCCCAATCAGAGATCCACAGTCATAAGATAACAAGAGATGGAAGATGTGTTAACACACAGGCCCTGGGTGTATCACAACATGTATTTTTAACTCTTATCACTGTTAAATATGCTGCCCTTCAAACAGAGTCATGCTTACAAAGTGGGAAATGGCTAAAGGGAAAGAGATAGAGAGATTAAAACTTTGAATAGTGAACCATGGAAAAGGGTGCTGCTTTGTACTATATAACGTCACACTCAGAAGTACAATATAGACTAGTCTGTGTGCACACTAGTAGTGTAAATATCAAGGTAAAATGCCGGAGCCTGACAGGACACGAGGCCCAGTGGCCCTTTGTAGGGCATCTCAGACCACACCTTACTCAGCACAGCAGACCTTGCTCAAAAGTAAACAGTGAGTCTGACTGTAAACACCTAGAACTGCATAAACCTGCTCAGCCCCCCCACAGCTACTGTAAACAGTAACACAAGCCTACTGAGCCTAAAGACGGACTACCTGAAAGTCTAGAATGGGCTTTACAAACATTCATAAAAATATCAAAACATGCTTAGGAGCTTCTAGTTCAACGTTACAAGCGTCCAAAGTGTTGCTGTTATTTAATATTTTTAGTTTTTGATAGTCTCATCAAGGTTGCATTTATTTGATCAGAAATGCAGTACAAGTAGTAATATTGTAAAGTATTATTGCAATTTGAAGAACTGTTAAATGTATTTATTGCTATGATGGCAAGGGTGAATTTTCAGCAAGCATCCATTACTGCAGTCTACGGGGTCACATGATCCTTCGTAAATATCCTTCGACAAATATGCACCATTTCTTGGTGCAAGAAAATGTTCTTATTATCAATTTTAAAAACATGTACTTAATATTTTATTTCATTATTTTTAGAATTATGTGATTAACATAATGTCAGTACTGTCACTTTTGATCAGTACTGTCACACATGCTTTTTTTGTTTATTTTTATTTAACGTAAACAAAAAAAGCATGTGTTATCATTATTTAGATAAAAAAACAGCTAATTTTCAGTAAATGTTATCA
>QVTF01026171.1:0-40487 GCA_003573665.1 Oxygymnocypris stewartii | reverse complement strand
ATAATAAAATATTGTAAACTTCAATGATTATTTAGGTGCTTCTAAAACAATTAAAATATAACTTTTCACATTTGTGTTACTTGCTTTAAAAACAACAAAGTTCATTATGTCAGTTTCAGAAGACGCAATAGATGTGATGCAATGAGAAAGATCAGTCATATTCAGCTTGACAACATATAAGTCAAGTTTCACATATGTCTTTTTGTTGGTGTCCAATGTATTGTGGGTTGTCTTGCCTAGAGGGGATTACTGAGTGCATAAAATCAGTGTCCTTTAAATGAAGGGCAAGGTTCTTCTGTTGTGTGAAACACTATTCTTTGTTTGGAAGCTCTATGGGCTTCATTGATTGGTTCCATACAGTGGAAACCTGACCTTTAGCAGATGTTTGAGGTCCTGCCACAACTCTGTGTGATTCCCAATCTAGACAGCTTTCTCCTTGTTATGTAGACCAAGGGGTGCTTATCTCTGACAAGATACAACAAATTGAACCGTTGATGTATTTACATGAGGCAGTCATTCAATCATCACAGGGTTTGGAGGTGGTGATCTGTAATGAACATGGCCGATGACCTGAATACAGCTCTAATGTTCTCAGACAAATCCTATGTTTGATAAAAATGATGCCAGATCATAATGGTTTGTGTTGGCTTGTAGCATATGAATGGAGGAAATATATATGGAGATTCTCTGTTTAATAAATTGTGTCATCCGTCCTACAGTGAGCACAAATTATGAAATTATATATTCTGAATAGTACACAACACATACTATAATACTAATTGTACTCTAATATAAAATTCATTGGACCACACAATTTAAAGAAAACATCTAATTGTGATTTTTGTTTTAACTATATATATTTTTTACTTTGTTCATAAGTGCTTTTTTTACAAGTATTTGACGATGGTTGGTGCATGTTGCACCAAAAACCAGAAGTCTTTTTGAACTTTATTTTTATTTTAATAAAAAAATGTAAGTAACCGTTATTTACTTCTGTAATGGCAATTGTAGGCCAATAACTTTCAACACCGTTGTAGCATACTAATGTATATATTGAATAATGCCTACTGTTTCAAATAATAAAATCAATAATGTAGGCAGTATTCTCAGTATATTGAGTTTTGTGGCTCTCCACATGCTTTTAAAGTAAATGTAAACGATAAATGCTAAAATTTGAACACACCCATATAATTAATTGCTTTGTTTCCTTTCCTTCATCTCTGCATGCAAATGCCCCCCTTTTATTTGATTAGGAATTAAAACCATCTCGAGGGTGAAAATAAGCTGCAATAATTGTGTTAAATCTGATGATATGGGCTACAGTGCGATTAAAGGAAGCTTTTCAAATACACAAAGCGTTCGGCCCCTTAAGCCTAGCAAGAGGACCACTTACACTGGGCAAAGATGTTTACAACACAATAACTTGGTATTAAATCTAATTAGGCTAAATTAATGCTTCATCAAAGGGGAAATAATGCTGAGGAAATTCTTATTAAGTTCCCAGCTCATGATAAACGGGTGCTGACATTTGCCGTGGCGCTTTAGCAGCCTGTGCTAGTGTTTCACCACAGTGGCAAATTTCACACATTTCAGGGGTAACCGTTAACCTGTCCCGTGACCGCAAATGAATTGGAGTCATTAGAATGGCAGAAGATTCACTTGCACAAAGAATGCTGTTTGCGCTTCACCTTCAGAGTCTTCAAGTCTGATCGTTTGTGTGGCAGGTACATAAAATGATGAGCCACAGGAATATCACCATCTGGATTATGGGTTCTGTTCTCTCACCAAATGAGTCACATCTGCGGATTATTTTGTGTATGTCGTGGATGAGCCAACACATAACGGCACAAAGCAGACCACAGAGATAAGGATTTGCCGTCTTTCTCGCAGCTCCTTGCTTCTCTTGTTTCATAACCCGAAATTCATTTTCATTCTCTGTGCGGATCTTGTTTGCCGAGGCAAGCAGATAATCAAACAGACTTGCTTATGACGTGCCATTTGGAAGTCTGGCAGCGTGAGCAGAGAGTCAGTGTGCAGGATGTTGTGAATTTGATGTGAGCGCAGCTCCCTAAAGGCTGGCTTAATGGGATGGGAGCAGACACGGCTGCCCTGTAGAGGGATTTAGGAATGAACAGTGTGAGCACTGTTTTCCTCAAGCTTGCTTTATCCCAGCTCGGCTGCAGAACCGCAGGAAAGCACCGGGTCTATGTGCGTATGTGTGTGTGTATGCGAGCATGTGTGTGCATGCAGGAAAACGGTCTGGATGCATTCGCATACCCACTGCTGGAATTTTCTTTCCTGCGGGTGGTTGTTGGCAGTAGGGCACTCCATGTCAGGCATGAAGGAAAAGAAAGGAATGCTGTGAAAATATGGAATGAAAAATGGGCCCCATTTTTCCATTGGTAATAAGACATGTTTTGTGCTGTGCTCTATTGTCAGTTTGTCTGCCACTAGACTTTGAAGAACAGGAAAATGGAAACGTTTAGTGAGGAAAATAGAGCCCTTAAGAAACAGAACATCTGAGAGTGGCATTTGTGCTCTTAAATATTAGACAAAACAAAATCCCTCAGGCAAGTTGTGTGCTAAAGAAGAAGCACCAGTCTTTGATAATCAGTTTTTATGTAATTCATTGTCAGTGTAGGTCTAGTCCAACACAGGCGATTAAGGCTAGGCTATCTAATGCGATATACATGCGCATCTCATCAGTAAAGCCGGTTCCCTAATTAGCGCTAAATCTCTACTATTAAATACTATTAACGTGTTAGAATTAACTTGCGCTAGTCTCATATGTGCGCATGATCGCTACACATAGGCGCTTCAGATCAAAGCCTCAGTGGTCTAATAGCGCTCGTCAATGTCAAAATGACTGAGATGGCCAATCAAATCAAAGTAGGTGGGGTTTACCATTCACAGATGCACAGTATATCCAGTGATGCAAACTACTTGAATTTGTATTTTCAAATATGGCCATTTTGAAAGAGAGAGAGAGATGTGAGAATTGTAAGCGTCGGTTTCTCTCTACAAAAATGAAGCTGATTAGTATACTCAAAATACAGCAATTTTACCCCCTCATTGCTGAGAAATATAAAGTAGGGATTCAGTAAGCGATTAATAAAAGTCGCGTGACAGAACTGACAAGAAGTTTATGAGCTTCTGAATGTGATCTCCGATCTCTGTGTGCGAGTGTTGTGTGTGAATTAAGATAGAACAGTGTTATACTGAACCGTTTTAATATATTGGCCTAGTCTCTCCTAGTATTGGCACAGTGGTTAACCAGAAAATGAAAAAATGGCACGTCATGTCAAAAAGGTTGCCGACCCCTGGTCTAAGCCCTGTCTTTGAAAATGGGCCCATGTGTTTTAGTGCTAATAGTCAATCCAATTATTAATTGGTTATTTTTATAAGTATCGGTTCAGGCACAGTTTAGGCACAGGTACCATTTTAAAAGTATCGATTTGGCCAGTATTGAAAAAAAACCCAAACGATACCCAACACTAATCTCTGCATGGCTTTCACCATGTCTACACTGGATGCGAGCGGCGCGACACGATGCGACAAAATACAATAGAACCCATTATAATCAGTAATGTTGTGAGACTGACTACTCTGGATGCGGCGCGATACGACAAATCCCCGGCAAGTAAAACTAATGCTGCCTCGTTCAATTTATGATGAACTGACACAAAGTTCAAATGATTGGCAACGTTTGCTTTGTCACGTCCAGTGTAGACAGACTTTGGACTTTTGGAAGGCTTTAGACTTTTGGAAAACGTCAGTTGGGCCACTTTCTCCTTCTTTCCAAAGCGCTAGGGAGCTTGTGCCTTTGTGGCCTCTGCCATGGCTAAGAAACCATGACCTGGCGCTCTTCCTCAACGATGCGTAAGTTTCAACAAAGGATAAATGGATTTTGAAAGTTGTTTGTAGCTGTCGCATCCGGTGTGGACGTGGTGTCTGTGTGTGAGCAAAGACAATTATCTGTATAAATATAACGATATGTATTGGCTTACTAAACATTGCACATCCTGTGATGTGACTATTCCGAGTGCGCACGTCGCGATATCGATGCTGAAAAGATATATCATGCAGCCCTAAAAACTATTTTCTTAATACTGTCATTACTCAAAGTATGTTTTTTTTTTACCCCATTCTCCTGTGTTCTCGGTGTTCCCTTAATTATTGTGTAGGCCACTCTGAAAAACTCAATACTGTAAGCATAATTAATGTTATTAATCAATTAATTACTGAATGTATCAATTAATTAATGTCATTAATTGATTAGTTGATCCACGTCGATAGATGGCACTGCAGAGGTAACAATTTTGGTATCTGTACTTAAAATAACAGTGATGTTAATGCACTTTTGAATAACACTTTGTATTGCTGAAGCCATGCACAACCTATTTGGTCCTTGTTGGGAGATTTTCTGCCAAAATCTATTGTCTTTGGGAGCGGTTTCAAAATTATTTTCTTGGGTTGCGTGTAGCAGTGGGATGGAATTTCTTTACACCCGGGTTGACATCCTGCCTGAGTGCCTCATCTGGAACTTGGTTTGCTTTTGCAATACCCAGTCCTCTGCTGGCCGCTCCCCTTGGGGCCTGAAACCGGGGGCCTGCTCAGAGTATGTCAGAATGCGGTTTTCATCCGAGCGTGGGCACACGTTGAAAAGGCCTGTTGTGCTGTGGCCTTATGCTGGAACGCAGACAGCACAGCGAGTCCCGTGCTCTCGTTAAACACTCACATCCTTGAGAAAATGGCGGGGACACCATGCTCAACATACTAGTATAGGAGTCTGCACAGTTTTTATTTCTCTACTCTGCATCATATATATTGCTGTATATAAAGAAAGCAGAAGACATGGGGATTTATGTTTTTTTTTCTCTCCGGGGATGTTTCCTGTAGATGAGTGGGACTTGGTGGTAATTTAAGGGTGCTATGGGAGACATCTCTGAGTTCACACACAGAGGCAGGAGGTCTCGGCAGTCTCTCTCCGGCCATAGCTCAGGCTTCCCAGGGGGCCCCTGTTCCACCCACACTCTTCCCACCTCTTTTGTTTGGCACTCAAGGTTCTTCATCTGTGGCTTTTGTTTTTCTTGAATGTATATAGCATTTTTTGAAGTCCTTCCTCCAGATGTGGCCATGGTTTGTTATCAAAAGTGGTTTTTAATCACATACTGATAAAGTCTCACTTTACTTTTGAAACAAAGTTCTGTGCCATTTAAACCAGTAATGATCTTTTTAAATACTGTTTAATGCCTCTGTGTTGGGTTGTGTGAACACTGTCGCCTGCAGTTTTCACCTGAGCCGAACTCCTCCACAGTTACTGTAACAACTTTAAAATACTAGGCTCAGCCTCAGACGTCATGCCCACGGGCCGCCCACAGTTGGTTCTCTGACTGTTTGATGCATGTGTGCACAAAACTAGAAAGAGCTTGTGATTTTCATCTTTTCATCTTTCTTATCATTGCTTGACTGCTCTGCAGCTGCTTGAAGTCACTGTGAATGGGTTTATATCAGCCTGCCAGTACACAAAATCGTATTTAAAAGCTTCTGAAGAGGAACTTAAACACTGGCATTGAAAATATTTGTGAGGTTTGAGACTACATTTTTGAGATATGCATTTAGAAGAAAATAAACTAGATATCTGCTAGCAGTAGTTTACTGTGCCATATTTTCTGATTATCAGAGTTTTACTTGAAGACTGTTGCAGAGTAATCTGAATGATTTATTTTTCTCAGTGGCAATTTATTATCTAGTGATGTTTCTCAGAGATACTTGACACTGAAAAACGTGCAGCTCTGTTCACTTTACATGTAAGTCAGATGATCTCTTCCTGCTGAAAAGGAGCGGTCACACTTATTGTTGTTCAGTGAAATTTCACGGGTGATATTTAGTCATTTAAATAGGAATCGGCACATATTTTGCTCGTTGAAGTTGGTCGTGCAGGCACGCCACACCAACAGAAGTTTTTTTTTTTTGTATTTTTTTTTTTAGCTGTGCTGTAGACTGTAGACTTTTTTACCCCCGAAAGTTCACAGACATATTGCTAATGCGACTGCACCTTAAGGTTGGCCGTCGCTCAAAATCAGGCTGTGTCTGTTTTCGCAGTATTTTTTGCATTGTCAGCATTAGTTGAACCTTGTCAGTGGCTTTTTGGCCGATTGAGCATGTCGAGTCCCGATTTTAATGATAAATATAGACTACTGCAACCGACTGGTATAGACAGTAATTTCCTCTCACGTAGACGGAGAACATATGTGCAAGTTTGCTGCATTCGTGGTGTTCAAGTGTAACTTTTAGGCCCAGACGCAGGAGATTTGAGGCAGCAACACAAACGGCTTTGACGCGTTAGTTTTTTGATAACTGATTGGTGTGTCACACCCTTTAAGTGTGTGTTTGTAAATGAGTGATTGAAGCAGACTTACTGCTGTTAGTGAAACGTTTGGCCCTACATAATTGTATTCTCCAAACAAAATGGAAAGTCAGAGACTGTTCCTGTCATGCTGGTGAAATGCATAAATTTTCACTTGTGGTTTTGGCTGTGTCCTCATGGAATGTGAGTTTCTTGGGCTGTACTCATTTGCAGTGCTTTGCTGGAAAATCCCATCTGTGAGAAACCGGCCGGGCCTGAGATAAATGCAGTGACAGAAGGCATCTTAATACCAGACAGAGCCTGGACTACTGCCACCTGGGCTCTTTATATATACCCCATGTATCTGTGCGAGACGCAACAACTGCTCAAGTAACAGTAAGATACAAATGCTATGAAATGTCAATCGTGAAATGTAAAGCTCGTAATAAGCAACATTAACTTCAGATGTTAAAGACTATTTTGGATTGGACCCAAACATTCTTTGCTGATAGTCATTGTTACTGACTCCAAACACCTCTTTATCACCAAGCAGCTAAAGCCACTGTAATTACAGGTGTGTAAGTGAGTGAAAATAGCAAGACAAGCCTGTACAGCAATCATGTTGCAGTTTAACATAATGAGCCCTGATCAAATGCGGGAATTTAGTTATATGACTAGGCTAGCTTTTGTTTATTAAAGAGAGAGAGAGAGAGAGAGACAAAGAGGCCAAGAGGAGGGAAATAAAGTTTCCATTCCGTGGTGCAGTTGTTTGCCTTCGCTGCAGTTTGGCTGGGAGTCCTGTGGCCAGACGTCTGTCTTCCATTAGGAGGCTGAAATACCCCGCTGTGTTTCTACTCTTGGCATCAGGATGTATACATCATCTTCAGCATTTTGAAATTGCTTGGCT
Organism: Oxygymnocypris stewartii; assembly: GCA_003573665.1. NCBI lineage: Eukaryota > Metazoa > Chordata > Actinopteri > Cypriniformes > Cyprinidae > Oxygymnocypris > Oxygymnocypris stewartii. The sequence goes on along the minus strand of QVTF01026171.1, from coordinate 33,231 downwards.
GGTGTTTGCCTGTTTATTGAGTAACATGTCTGCAAGCAGTTGAAGCAGCTTTTGGTGAGTGTTTTCAATTAAAAATTCAAATGCTGTCCTGCAAGGGGTCACATGCTATTTTTATGACTTTGCATTTTTTCACTTTTCAGTAGTTTGCATTCTGCTGTTATGATGTTTATCTTGGGATATCGCCTGTATCCTGTTGTTCAGTGTTAGACTACATAGATGTAGATGTAGACTACACACATGATAAGCATAGTTACTGTGGCGAGTGGGGCGGGGCCGTGGGAACGGAGCGAGGCCGGTGGAGTAAATGGTAATGAACGACACCTGTGCCACTCACCGGTCTAGAGTCCCACGGAGGAGCTTCGGAAGGGTTAAATGAGGAGTGACGACAGTGGAAGAGGAGAGAGGACCAGGCCTGGATTTTAGTTTGTGTTTTGTGTGCGGCAGTCGTGCCGCTTTTCATTTGTGTTTGTTTATTTTTTATTAAAGTCGTTAAATGTTCGCCGGTTCCCGCCTCCTTCTTCCCGTACCTACTAACTTTGTTACAGTTACATTTACATTTATGCATTTAGCAGACGCTTTTATCCAAAGCGACTTACAGTGCATTCAGGCTATACATTTTTTTTATCAGTATGTGTGTTCCCTGGGAATTGAACCCACAACCGTTTGCGCTGATAACGCAATGCTCTACCACTGAGCCACAGGAACATAAACATAGTTAAGTGTGTAGGAACAACAAACTGGCCTGCATATAGTATGAAGTTTGACCTTAAGTGTTCCGTGAACTCTAAACCTCATGTTACTTATTGACTAAACACAGTTTGAGTGATGCTCTGCCTCTGTTTTAGTTAGTCTAGACCAGGGGTCTGCAACCTTCAATGTCAAAAGAGCCATTTTGGCCCCTTTCCTACCGAATAAAATTCACTTGGAGCCACAAAATATTAGATGCCCAAATAAAGATAACACGGCATATAGCTAAAGTTTTCTATTCAGTTATGTTACAGGGCAGAGGAGTAGCAATCATTTCAGAAGTGAGAGGGACAGAAATGTCAAATGTAAAAATAATAATAAATATTATAGTATTTTTGCATGTATAATTGACAAAAATATTATTATCTCTTACTTTTAATTGGCTAAGAAATAAAATATACTGCTGGACAATAATAACATAATATGGTTATGATTGTACAACCAGTATATATATATATACACTACAAACACTTTTATTTTTATCACAGAATAAGGCAGAAAATATATGTGACCCTGGACCACAAAAGCAGGCTTAAGTCGCTGGGGTATGTTTGTAGCAATAGTCAACAATACATTTTATGGGTCAAAATGATCAATTTATCTTATATGCCAAAAATCATTAGGATATTAAGTAAATATCATGTTCCATGACGATATTTTGTACCGTAAATATATCAAAACTTAATTTTTGTGTAGTAATATGCATTGCCAAGAACTTTTTTTGGGCAACTTTAAAAGCAATTTAGATTTTTTTTGCACCCTCAGATTCCAGATTTTTTAATATTTGTATCCCAGCCAAATATTGTCCTGTCATAACTAACCATACATCAACGGAAATCTTCTTTATTCAGCTTTCAGATGAAGTATAAATCTCAATTTCAAAAAAATTGACACTTAAGACTGATTTTGTGGTCCAGGGTCACGTTGTATCATTCATATTTATTACCTGGAGAAGACTTGAAAAACACAAAAACCATATCGTCTTCACGTTTCATCAGTTAAGTTTTATGCTTGTTATTCCGCTTAGCTACAGCGATAGCGGGATGCCTGTCAAACGTTACTTCTATTGTGAGTCCGTTTTGGACTTTCTGCGCGAGAGCGCCCTCTGGCTTCGAGACTGAATGAAACATACAGCACGTGAGTGTTCAGTGCTCCGTGATGTTCACATCGACGTGACTATCTTTTCTCTTTTAATTTAAATTAATATTTCTCACATTGGCCCATGAAAACTTCTACTTTAACACACTTGACCTAGAAAAGGTGCAGGGTAAGAGTTTAGGTTGTATTAAAAGTCGGGGGGTCACCTCCTCCGGGTATTGTACACCCACGCTACAGAGAGCCACCGCAGAGTGACGAAAGAGCCGCGGATTGCCGACCCGTGGAGACAGTAGGGCTGCAACAACTAATCAATAAAATCAATTATTATCGATTATAAAAATCATCGACAACGATTCTCATTAGCGATTAGTCGGGTCTGCCCACAGTGCACGTCCAACTTCAGCCGGTTACTCAAATTACAGCACTGAATAACGCATTTCTATGGACAAAATGCATCTAAAAATAGTGGAGGAAACAGAATGAGATGCTGCGGAAGAAGTACGTGATCCAAGCTGCCCAAAACATTAGAATTCTTTATTTTAAGCTTCAAGTTAATGCATTAGTGTAAAGGCTTGCCCTGTCAGGCGCTGTGACACATGCGTGTGCGTCCTCAGCGAAAAAACATCCATTGTGCTGAAATATCTATTGTTGAAAGTTAATTTAAGGTTTAATTAAGGTTTAAAAGTCAACATACGTTGCGAATATTTTATGAGAGTATGAACTTTAAAGGGATAACAGCGTGTAGGCTTATATAAATGAATATGAATTTGAAAATAAATATAAATGAGATGCGCCATAACCGCCTTTTACAGGATAAATAATTGACAGTAAGACGAGACTGTGATCAAAGTGAACATGTGTTCCTGCAGAACATTACTCTTACCTGTTGGTTAACACAGAGTTTTATTTTGTATTCGTCTTTATTATTATTAAATTTTTTATAGAGATTTAAACTATATTCACTATATACAATGCCTAACAAATTTATTAAAACAAATTGTGTAAGGTTTGTGACATGGCTACTCCAAACTAACAGCATTGGTGATAAAAATATCTTAAAATATTTTTGTTTTCTCTTTATAAAACATATATATATTTTTTTTTTATCTGATTAATCCAAATCTGGATAATAATCGGCCAACTAATCGTTGAAATGACATGCACACACGCGAGTACACGCTCAACGGTCAATAGCAAATACTTAAACTAATAAAACCAATTTAGAGGAATTTTCTGACAATAAAAAGCTGATAAAAGCATCACAGTAATCCACACAACTCTGGTCCATCAATTAATGGTTTGTGAAGAGAAAAGCTATGTGTTTGTAAGAAACAGTCTATTATTATGTTGTTTGTAATGTCAAACCCCTGCTCTCTGCAAAATATGAGTACTTTGTCCATATTAGGCCTGCACGATATATCGCATGCGATATATCATTTGTAACTTTTCAGTGAAGCCAGTCCTGCAATCAGCGGTAATTTCCATCACGTGCGTGATTTCCCATGGAGCAGCATTCACCACACAGAGCCGTTGTTCACTGACAAGCTGCGCAAAACCACATTCATTATCAACCTGGATTTGCGCAGCTTGTCAGTGAACAACTTCCAGGGGGAGTAAATTTTCATCAAATTTTTTTGGGCATACAATTTATTTTAATATTATGTTTGAAATGTATAATAATATTTGTATAAATATATAATAATGTATATGTAATGTCATGAGACATTTGATAGGCATGTGTATTTTCAGTTGGGGTGTGTGGTTAGTTTTCCTTTTCTTTCATACCAGCTAAATGTGGTCTGTGTGCGAAGAAACATACTGCCATATATTGATTTGTTCTGTTCAATAAGTGTGTGCATGATGCACTTAATATCATTAACTTGAATGATTAGAAAAATCAGGTGACTAACATGCACTAGAGTCTGCAACTCTTTGGTTAAACAGCTTAAACTCTTTTAGCATGATTTACGCAGTCGGCCCCTCAGAACAAGCTGCTTGTTGGGAAATATAGTGGCCTCTCGACAGGAAACACAGATAATGCCAGTAATGATTGTGAAAAATGGAAAGGCTTTTTCAATGATGTCAAGCCCCAGCCCTGAAATGAACTAAAATAGTTTGTTGATGTGTGTATGTGTGTGTGTGTGTGTGTGTGTGCGCACACAACTTGTCCCAGTAATCATGTTTCCTGTTTCAGGGTTCACCTGACCTGCTCGACTAGCACATGCTTGTGTCATAAAGCTGCACTGCCAATAATTTTGAGAAAATATTACAACTGTCCATCCAGCTGGCTCTTTCCTGTATCACATCCTGTTTTCTATGGTAACCACAAGAACATAGCAGAAGCTCGGCACCCCACGGCAGGAAAAAGTGAGAGAAAGGAAAGGAACCAGAGAGCATGTGAACTGGGTTGAGTTTGGGGAGATTTATGTGATAGCTGCAGGAATTCACATTTCTGCACACAGCTGAAAGACATTAAGGCCATGTTGAAACTGAGCCCGGTTTCAGATCCCCTCCCTCCACGCACCCAGATAAAGGTCACCCAATGTCCCATCATCAACAAACACGCTGAACTGTGAGCATTGCATGATTATGACCGAAATCAGTCGATTATTTCCCATGACTGTTTCGATGAATTGATTTGACATTAAAATGCAAAGCACTGCGGTTCAGCATGAGCTCATTGACAGTCCATGTGTGAGTTCTGCACTCTCAAAAACACTCTGGTTATAATCAACAACATTTCTTCATTGGAAAATAAATCTCTCATTTACACTCTGTCTATGCCTTGTTGATTATAAAGGAAGAATTGTAGTTTTGTGGTGCCACGTGCAGTGTATATTAGGTGTTATACAGTCTTAATTGCATGATACCTTTAACAGGTGATTCCATCGAGAAGTTTTGATTATTATTTTTTATATGTAATGTATGATGAAATGTAATGAAAATGAATGTTAGTGTGGTTCATTTGAATAAATGTTGTTTGCTTTGTACTAGGGGAGCGCCGATCCAATATTCAGGATCGGTATCGCTTCGATACTGGCATTTTCTGCTGGATCAGGGTATCGGTCTGATGAGACCTATCCAAATTCGATATTCTGCATAGCTACTATTGTGTTTTTGTTAAGCCCCAAAAAAGCCACAAACACATTATAAAACACCATAAAGTCTTTACACCATATTTGTTGTTTTTATTTACAGTAAAGTTGTCTATATTTAGTAGATTGTGTGTAAAACACAAAAGAGTGATTAGCAGGTCAACACACACTGAGATATAGAAATTCTACAATGGTTGAATGACTTTGAGAATTTTATAGAAATTCTACAATGGTTGAAAGACTTTGAGGGACTCAGCTATGAAAATGCAGTCATTTTAAAGCCTGTGGGATGGAGTTTGCAGGTAACAGTAACAGACTATCGGATTTTGATTGGTTTCGTCTCATTGGTTTTGCAACAGAGCATTATCTGTGTATTCATCTTTATTTCTGTAGTGCTTTCTATTTTAAATTTGTCTTATTTTATTTAAATTTGTTTATTTTTACAATAATGTTAGAGCTTTTTTATTGTCTGTAATTTAAATCAAAGCATTCTTCAGTCAACTGAACAATATCAAACTGTTCTTTTATAATTTCGGGTGGTGTTGTTATTGGGTGGGCAGCTGGCAGACATACAGTGCTCCATTATTTTTGACTAAAGCATGTTGAAAAGAGATTTCTGCAGTGACATTTCCCTGTCTTACTGAGGCAGCATGTGCTAATTCACAGACATTTGTTTTGTTTGTTGTCTGTTTTTCCATCTGGCATGTCGTGAGGAAAAAGAAGGCAGTGGTGTGGTATGCAGAGTGCACATGTGGTACTAATGCTCAGCTAAATGCTGCTGCTGTGGATAGATGGCTGTCTTGTTCTATTCCTCTTTTGTCCTGTCCATCATGCTCTCTTTTTTATCAGAATGACACTGATCACTGCAGTATCATTTTAGTACCAAAGCAGAACAAAATAGCTCAGTGTTAACAAGCCTGTTTTAGGTCACTCTTCATTTCTCTGTGTGCTTGCATGTGTTCATGCACAACTGCTAGATGTGGTTAGATAACTTTTTGAAAACCCAATTATGAAGGAATGCAGCTGACCTGCTTTTTCTGGTGTCGAATAAAGACTGAGTGTCTTCTGCTTACAAGAGACTGGCCACAGCTGATAGCATTCCCAAACGATATTCCGGCATCTTACATGTCAAAACATTGGGAACTTCAACTAGGGCTTGGGCAGTATGACAGCATATACCGTGCAATGGTCAAAATGGTCAGCCTGTAGAGATTTTGCTGTTCTGTTTATACTGTGGTAGGGATGTTTTTACAGCTATAGGCAGGACTGCTTCACGTTATTTACACATGACAGAGAAGAAACAACAGGAAGTAATGGTAAAATATAGAGCAGGACGAGTCCCTTTTATTAATATATAATTCAGATGATGTGTGGCCATGTGTGTATGTGTAATGGCTACAGTGTTTCCCACTGGATTTTGTGAGACTTGTGGCAGCAGGGGACGTCACATATTAATTTGCATATTCATGACGTCATTGTGTCAAGTTTGTCGAGTTTTGGCACTTCAGATCTGGTCTACTCTATGAACTGTCACATACTGCAATACAACTGAATGTCCAATAAAGCTGTTCACATATTATATTTTCTGTTGTCATACATAAAACAAATATAAATAGTACCACCCATTAATACTGCATGTTAACCAGGAATCACTCTCACTATACTCTTTAAATCCTGATTTATAATCATGACATTGTCTGATAAAATCAATATACATCTAACTTACACTAAAAAGTGACTATATGCGGTGGTTTTGGCTATACTACTGTTTTGTCTCATTCAGCGCACTGCCTGCGTCTGATTAGCAAACTATGCGCATATTAACGGACAAATTATGTTCATATTTATAGGTCCAAACATTCTGTAAGCAACTGGTACTTGGAAACTTTGTTTTGTAAATGATTTACTGACGACGAGTCGGCTGCGGCCCGCTGAAAGTGCGGTTTCTCTATTGCTCACTGTTCAGAACAGACGTCGGGAGAGTCAGACCTCGCGCTCTGGAGACATCTTCCAACTGAACGATAGGCTAAGGTTTTTTCTAATTTTTAAAGTTGCTAGGTTTGTCATCAGGATGTACCTTTTATGGAAAAAAGCAGACAGAATGTTCTGAAAGTTGCTAAATTTTGTGCTAAAGTTGCGCTCGTGTGTGAGAGATGCGGGAGCTGATGATAGCGGGTGGTGGATGTTGTTGCGGCCCGCTACAAATAAATGAACGTATGGGAAACACTGGAGGTTGTCTGTGGGAGTGTCGACACTTCTCGAGCACACAGAACGAGCCGAGCCGTACTGGTGAGGGGAAATTGTCCAGTAGTTAAACGATCGCGGATGGTTTCATTATCTCGGGAGGATAAAAAAAAGTGTAAGAGATAATATAGTAATAAAAACAAAAAATATGTCACCAAATATACTTGGGTGGCCCGCCCATGTAAAGTCTGTGTGTGGGAAACACTGATGGCTATTTTGCAGCTGTTTCTGTGTTTCATATAATCAGAAGTTAAGAAATGTTTTAAGATAAATCCAAATTTTGTGAGGCTGTTGTGAGAGTGTATAAAAAAACTGAATTTAAATTGAATTAAATATAATTTAATTCTTACAGTTTTGTGAATCTGACCCCTGAACTTTGGATTTGTGTCAAAATTCCAAATAATTAAAGAAAAGTAATTACGTATTTAATTATTATTATGTTGAGAGAGTGTTTATAGAATTCAAGGTTATAGAACCTTGAACCTTGAATCCCACTGATATTTGTGAATTTAGATATTTCTATTTTTTCAGTGATATTCCACAGTATTGCGGAGATCATCTTTTTAGAGAAACAAGCTGATTGCTTTCAGAAAGCACTGGTTTAACTAGCCTACTCTCAGACTATGAACATCATTGAATCTGAAGTAACTTTTGGCAAGAGGCATAATATGTTTATGAATGTGTTCATTTTCATGAGGAATTTTCAGAAATGGTAAATGTCGTACAAGATGCATACATTTCCAGCAATAATGCCTGTCAAGATTGCCCACGGCGCCTGTAAACTTTCCCACAGAATGCTAATGTTTGTTTAGGGTTTTCCATGCAATTGACCTAGCGATGGAAGAGAAACCTTATCACAAGATTAACCTCAAAGCAGATGTTTTTTCCCCCTGTATAACCCAGCCGCACACCGCCTTCAATGGACTTATTGAAACGTCCAGTTAATCAAGTAATCTGAAGCAGACCCACTGCTGTGTTTTTCCTCAAGTGGAAGGCCGTGATCTCACTTGGACTCCATCTCACCCCCTTGTGCTAGTTTCCATCTTCAATAACTTAGACCGGTGTCTTTCAAGAGCTCACAACTACATATCTACTCCAGAGCTCTCGGGTCCACATTATCATTGTTCTCACGTCAGCTTTTGTGATTCGCCAGGCCTCTGCAGTTGTGTTCGGCTCCCATCAGCTGTGCTGTAATACAGCCTGGTCTCTCGTGGGCTCTCTGAATTATTGATCACAAGCTATAAGACTGAGCTATAGACGGATGAACTAATCCTGCTTCCCCATGCCAAAATTAAACAGCGCTTGCGATTGAAACATCTGGTCCTGTGCTTTGCATTCTAACAGATGTAGTAAGGATGAATGAATGATGCATTTGATGCATAGTAAGGGTGGTGTTTTATGACCTTGTGTTTAGGCAAACATCTCTCCTTCTGCTCGGCCGTTACCATCTTTTATAGGTGGCAATCTCCATTTTATCAGCAGATGTTCAAACAGCAGAGGAGAGAGAGAGAGAATGCTAGCTTTGCTTTCTTACAATTTCAAACATCAAACCCATCGAAGCTCTGTGCAGATTTGTTTTTCTCAATCGATTTCTCTTGACAAGGCTTAAGTTGTGCAACATCTGAAAGTACCAGTGAGCATTTGGAAATCTCTGGAAGGGTAAGCAGAGCTGCAGGGGTACATTAGCACAATAATGTTGTAACAGTACTAAAGTAGCAGCCATATTACCTTGCAGCCCAAGACTGGTTGCCCACTGCAGCTAAGCAAGGCTGAGCCTGGTCAGTACCTGGATGGGAGACCTCCTGGGAAAACTAGGTTGCTTCTGGAAGAGGTGTTAGTGAGGCCAGCAGGGAGTGCTCAACCTGCGGTCTGTGTGGGTCCTAATGCCTAATGTCCTGACTCTCTGTGATCATTAAAAATCCCAGGATGTCCTTCGAAAAAGAGTAGGGGTGTAACCCTGGCATCCTGGCCAAATTTCCCCATTGGCCTCTGACCATCATGGCCTCCTAATCATCCCCATACACTGATTGGTTTCATCAGAGTGATGAGACCGATTGTCTCCTCTCCACCAATAAGCTGGTGTGTGGGGGGTGTTCTGGCACACTATGGCTGCCGTCGCATCATCCAGCTGAATGCTGTACATTGGTGGTAGACGAGGAGATCCCCCCCTTCTATGTAAAGCGCTTTGAGTACCCAGAAAAGTGCTTTATAAATGTAAGGAATTATAGAGTGTGTAACAATACTTTTGGAAGTAAAAATCACATTTGTTGTCTCCATAGGGAAATTTGATTTCTAATGATACTTTATTAACCTTTTGAAAGACTTGTTTTGAACTCCAAGCTTGTTATTCAGTGGACTATGCTTTGGTTGAAACCATCAGCTTGTAGGATATTTTTTTTTAACTATCTCTTTGAATATAGTGCAGTCCATTAGGGATGCAGCTAAAGATTATTTTTATTGTCGACTAATCTATCGATTATTCATTTTTCAAATCTATTTATTATTTTCTTTTTAGTTGATGAATTACTATCAATAAATAATGACAGTATCTTCTGCTATTAATCTTTTTTATTCAAACGTTTTCTCATAATTAATACTTTACAACAATTAATAATAATAACAACAACAAAGAAAGAAAATTAATAAGAAAAGAGAGAAAAATAAATAAGTAACAACAATAAATAATGAAGAAAAAATCAAATAAAGCAAGGAAGCAAAAAAGAAATAATAACAAGATAGAAAAAGAAAGCAAGAAAGAAAGAAAGAGAATTACAGAGCAGTGATACAGTCAATAGAAATGCATATTATGGTGCATTCACAGGTGATGTTTGGGACTGACAGCAGTCACTTACTTAGACCAAAATCTAACCTTGTCAATATATTTTCTGTGGACCTTCGGGCACATTTTGTGATCGTTAAATTTATAGTAAATATTGTGTAAAGTAAGTGTTCAGTTGAATTCAGTTTTTTCGTTTAATGTAGATCTCATTAAATAATTATACTGGCCATCAGCCACTTGGATCTTGTTTTCAACATCTGCATTGGCCACTAAAAAAACCCTTATCAGCCGACTACTAGTTAGAATTTTTTGTTATGCCTGACAGTGATTTAATAAACTGTTTATGTCTTTCTTTTATGTAAATGCTCGCTGCATTGATAGTCTTGTGTAATCAAAACATATCTTGATCATCTGTGGTTGGGCAAAGTCCACCCATACAAGCAGCTCTCTGGCTATTATGTTTATCTGCTCTGTGAGTAAAGGCTTATGTGAATAAATCAACATCATTAGTCTGGCTGCTTTGTTTGCTTGCTCACAGGGGCTGTGCGTGATGATCAGTCAATACTACACTCGAGCTGGCATGCTAGCTGCAAACCCACATAACCTACAAATTACAAAAGCCTTGCGGGAGGGATGGCGATTGGAGCGGGCATGTTTATCCCTGTCTATTGGAAAAATCTTCTTGTAGAACAGCTAGCTTGTTGTTGAAAATTAAACTTAGGCTCTCTTTTACCATTGAATGCACCAACACGGATGACTGTGAGTTGAGCATGTTGCATTCAAGCGATGCAAATTTGTTTCAGTTAGTGATAGACTGTTTTTCAATTGACCACTAGCTCCAATAAGCAAATATGTTAAATAATCCTATTCTACAAAAGTCTTGATCATGTTATTTAAGCCTTCTATACTGCCACACACATTATTATCTGTCCTACTGGCTCATCAAGGCCTGTTTTTACTGGTGTCTTGTGCTGGGCCTCATGTAATGTGATGCTAATGGGTTCTCGATAACAAGAGTGATGTCAGCTGTCATTCACAGTCTTCATGGGGGCCGTCGTCTTTCAATTCAGCCTGATGAGGTGGAGAATGAACATCAAGCCATTTGCAATAATGAGATGAACCTTTGAGCCAGTGCATTGTCCATTATTTATGAATGCCTTCATCTCAACAGCAGAACCACTGGGCCTGATCAATACGCTTGGCTGCTTTCTGACATCACGTGCAATGAACAACTCCAAACTTTAAAAGCACAAGGCCATTTCTTCACACTGCTTTCATGTTTCTGTCCTTTTGTGCTCTTGCTCGAACTGCCGTATCTTGACTTTTGATTAATGCCTCCTCTCTTGTGTTATAGCAACTCTACACCCGTCTCCATGTGGAGACTTGAGCTCTTGGCATTGGGTGTAATTAACACGACCTGTACGGGAACCCAGGAAACTGGTTGTGCTTGACTCAAGGCGAAGTTGTTCACAGCCATAACACAAGAATCTGTTTTCCCAGGCAAGGAAGAGGGGTAGAAGGTGGAGGTTAGGACTGTTGCTGGAAGACGGCACAATTTTTTTTTCTCTCAGTGAGGTGCTCCTTTCATGTGTGTGCACAGGCATGGTGAGACAGCGCTGTGGCAGCCAGGGGGCTGGGTGCGGGAAAACAGGCCGGCCACTCCCTCCACTTGTACCAGCCTGTTCCATAATGAAGCGGCGCTGTCAGGGGATCATCTTTCTTCAGCCCCGGTTTGAAAGCCAAACATTGGAAGGCGCCTGAAAAATGTGTCGGGCGCTTCTAGAAACACTAACCTAATACGCTCCTTCAGCGAGCACATGTGTAATGAGAAACAGAGGCCCTCTTTGTTCATTGCACCATGTGGAAATTCATTGCCCTACCCCCCCCATGTGTAGTTTTTTTAGCTCTGTTATTTTCCTGTAACTTAAACAGTAGATCATGGCACTAGCATCAACAATGTCATGATTCTCTGTAAATGCATTCTCATAAAAAAAAATTATACCTGAAGTTGAGTCACTTCAGAAAATTTTTGTAGCTGCATTTTTACTCCGAAAGGTCAAAGTGGAAGTTATTTTTTTTGATTTGAGCATAGCACGTCTTGTAAAATCCATATGTCTGCCATACTTGATGTGCTTTAGAACCTCATCGAAGACTTTCTGATGTTTGGGAATTCTTGTCCAGAGAGTCAGAGGCACCTCTTTAAGACCCATTCCATTGTGCTCACGCATGACAGGACAGGTCAAACTCGCTTAGGGTTGTGCAGAAGAGATGTCTGTTCATACAAGAGAGAGAGGACTTGTAAAAAAACACCCGCATGTGTGTGTGCTAGCGGTCAAGGTTATTAGGGAAAGTTGATGGCAGCTTCGCATGAGTTGTGAGTGGAGTGGACGTCATAAACAGGCCAAGCCATGATTGATAACCTGCCCAGTACTGCCTTAAATCACACCCCACAACCAACCTACCTTTTAGATTTAAAATAGTGGCATAAATTGAGAAAATGCTGTAAATCAGAGCATATTTCATATTTAAATTAGTTACGTGGACCAGGATTTTTAGGATTTTGTTTATTTTGCATTAGAAATAGAAGCCTCGAAATCGGCAACATGTCTTGTGTGACATTGTTGACATTCTGGTTATCATGGGATAGATGTGATTTATTGTTTAACTGTCATGTCGCACCTGGTTAGGACACACTGTTAATGTTCCACATGTGCTCCACACATATACTCCAGATGGATCTTCGAATTGTTCAGTTTTCAGACATTTGGCTGCTTTGGTGCCTTTAGTATATGGAAGTATTTTATGAAATGGAGTTGGGGTTATGATCGGCTTTGATGTATTGTACAGTAGCGATTGACCTCAGTGAAGGTAAACAGACTGCTTCTGCGGGGTGTGTGTTCTGGCGCTGTGCTGCTAAATGGTGATTAGTAAATAATGGTGATCACACATGTCTCGCCTAGATAACAGCAGTCATTTCCTCCTAGTAAATACTCTCTCTCCAGGTCCTTCCAGTCAGCTGACAGCTGGGATATTTTTGTATGTGAAGGACCTGATGTTCTGTTGTTTGTCTTATACTGTTATGCAATGCCCTGTTACCAGATCTACAGCCTCATGTGGCACAACTGTTTTGTGCTTTGATTGAATTGTGGGCTTCCTTCCTGAAATGTATGTGGTGAAACAGAAAGCCTGGCTGACATACAGTGATAAATACACATACTCAACTCTATTGCATTGACTTTGCTGGTTGCACACAACAAGCATAAAGCACTAATAATATCTGATTCCTTAATCAGTCACTTTAAGCAGATGGAAAGCTTAATGAATCTTTCAAAACGATTCACAAACAAGTCTACATCAAAATGACTGAAATTATGTTTTAAAACGTGTAGAAAACGTTAAAATACCTCTGTGTTCACTAAATCCAGTAAATGATTTTCCCTGTCATGCCAATTCAAATCCTCCTCATGTATTGAAAAGAAGCAAATTCTTAAATTGTAAATGTTTGTCCAGACTTGGTAGGAAGCAGTATCTTGTTTTCAGTCTGCCTCTGACAGGTTTTTACAAGAGTCATCTAAACGGGTGTATGGGAAAGGTCCATGAATAATGTCATCCAGTACAGCTATGAGCTGCTTTTGCCGTTCTCAAGCTTGATTGACTGGATTCCAGTGAATTATATGTATCTTGCATCCTAACGCACATGCTTTTATTTCAAAATATATTTTTGGATAAAGCTTTTGACCATTTTGGACAAAGAAAAATCAACTCTTGAATGTTACGAATGTCACATTGAATTTGTCTCATTACATTTAAGTATTAAAGGTCTTTAATTAGCAGCAGAATACTTAAACGATTTCCCTCTACAAGGCACTGTTAGAAAGCTGTTGCCTTGTGAGGGCATGTATGTGTACAGCAGACAGACTGTAATGAAATGAGCTTGTGTGGCCAGTTAGTTTACATTTGCCTCTTATCAGCTGGCCAGAATAATGGCCACCTTCCTGTGGAGTGAGCGCTAACGAACTCATTCTCTTTGATCCTGAGGAAGTTAACTATGAATTACATCTGTTTTGAAGGGGCAGTTTTATATTAAGAATGAGCTTTTTGTCTCATTGCCAAACCAAAACAAAAACATCCTGGCGTGGAGAAGGACAATATTTGTTCATGTTATGTTGAGAGCGTCCTAGATTTCAGCAGCATCTCATCTGGATATATAGATGACTATTTTTAGAACACTTTGTTCATAGAATAAAGGACATACCAAACCAATGAACGGCGTCCGTGCTGAGCTGTTTGTTTTGTTGACAGATGATGTAACTGTCTAAATAATGCAATATCTAAACAAGAGACCCGTGCTCTGCTAACAGGCTTCAGAATTTACATTACATTGTTGGTATTTACTCACATAAATATTTTTGGAAGCACTTTGGGACCATTTCTCACTGTTAGCTAGTTGATTATTAGCATGAGTATTTGTATTATGTTGAATGTTTATTAGTCCTTACCAAACATATCAGTGCTTTATTATTCATTACCATATTTTAGATCTCTTAATCCTACCTCATACCTAAACGCAAAATAGGAAATGTATTGAGGCAACAGTCATAGTTAATAGTTAGTTAATAGTGAGAATTGGTCCCCGGACTAAAGTCTGACTATATTTCTTACTGGCCATGCAGATGTTTTGTAGTATAAGTCACATTGTTATACATACTTTCTCGCTCTATGATAACAGAATGTTTTAACTGATTTTTCACTTGCATTTTTCTTGTAATGCAGGTCATTGTGTCACTGATAGTATCATATTGCCAACGTGATAAGCCAGTCTCTTGGTGAAACTGCACCTGACACGTAAACCATAAAAGGGTGTCATTGTTTCTCATACTGGTGGCTTACTGTGAGCAATTTTCTACATTTCTCACCACAAAAAAAAGTGTACATGTGGGATATATCTGATTAAGTCGCATAACTTTTCCGCTCATCTGCCAGGTTTGTCATTATCAGGGGCAAAGTAATGTCAGGAATATAAAAACACAACAACAGAGATCCTAAAAAATAAAACATTGATCATTGGATTTGATCCATACCAGGTTCCAGAATACATTATTACAGTTCTCAAGTTACACTGTAAATATTTTTTTCACTGATAATTATCACAGATTATTGGACTAATTATCTACTATTTTAGTCTTATTCAAAATTAAAGTTGAATTGGTAAATTCAACTTTACCATTGAAAGTCTGCCGCATTTCTGAAATGATGTGGATTATATTTTTGGTTATTTATGCTGTAGCCCAGATATTCATTGTACATGTTTGGTTCTACGTTAGATTATGCAAGATCTGCATGAAAGCAGACTTACAGAGCTGTAATGAATCAAGGCTTACATCAGTGGAATCAAGTCAGATTTTATAATAACAGAAGCTCCTTGTGCACCCTTTCTTGAGCTTCAAAGCTACAGAATCAAGGGTGTTTCTTTGGAGATCTTCCCCTCAGGTTTATCGGCTCTAACAACTCAATTCGTGGCTCTGTTTCTCTCTCTCTCTCTCTGAGTTTTCTGAGATTGGCTGCCACGTCTGATCTTGTTGTTTAATGGATGCTTCTTGAAGCTGTCGCAAAGCATTTCTTCAGTCTGTGTGCCAGGCATATCATCCAGAAATGCTTTTACCGCCATTTTTCTAAATCCACTGCTGTTGAAATTTTTTTGGAAAAGAAAACACGTTCCCTTTCCTTTCTTTTTTTTTTTTTTTGCTTTGTTTTTGCTTTGTTTTAGGCAGAATCACTACATCTGTTAGATATTGTCCTTAAATATCTGAAATGAGATTCAGAGTTCTCATTGCTTTAAAGAGCTTCATTAAAGATGCCTTTTTAAAATCTTATCTTACCTGCAATGAGGATAATGTTGCATGCTCATTGTTAAGGTCTCAGAAGTGATGTGCCAGGAGGTAGGGCTGAACGGTGTAAGAAAATACTGCTCTCAGTGCCGTCTTCTCATCGATTTTAATTATCGGGATGAATAGTGTGCCGCAGCCCTCATTACAAGACAGTCAAATGCACTCATCACTCATTACAGATGTATCTCTTATTTCCCAGCCTCGGCCTACTGACTTTTCTGTCACTATAGCCATATGCTAACCCAGAATTACATGGATTGTTAATGAAATGCTTTGAGATATCTTTAGCTCCTTTGCTACTCTCCATCATTATTGAAATACTTTGGAGAGTTTTGTCCTCAAGTCCATCAGTGACGTCGGCACTGGGAATCCAGCCTTTCACAGTAATGATTATGAAGATGCTTTGGACCAGTAGATGGATAGCAAATCAGTTTTGACATCGGTCCATTGAAATAAAACAGAAATGCATTCAAAGTTACAGTTTCTCAACTTACAATATACTTTTGCAAACCCTTGTGGTTTTCCTGTTGTCATGTCCTCTTATGCGATGTACAGTAAGTGTGCAGTCGGCCTAAAGCATTAACTAAAATCTGCTGATTATTCAATGGACTGAATAATTTAAAACAATATTTTTAAAGGAAGTTTAGAGGCTTCCGATGTTGCTTTGAACTATACTGACTTTTATTTTCTAAATCAGTTAAGAGGTTCTTTAAAATATCATCTTTTATGTTCTACAGAAGAAAGTTGTACTGGCCTGGAAAAACATGAATTAATAAATTATGACAACATTTACATTTCAACTCGATAGTCAGCATTACACATCTACCTTTCATTCATTTACCTCATGCTTTTTATCCAGCTTATAAGTGAGGAATAACACAACGATTCATTAAATCATCTCAAGGAGATTGTAAAATGATTGCAGTTACACCTTTTTGTGTTAGGCTGAGATCTATATTATAACTCTCAAAGTTAGCCGCATTGTTTATCTAGGGCCCTATGATTTACGCGATGCAGAAAACGAGGACGGAATCGCGGAATCCCAGCATAAAAAGGGAATTTACAGTTTAACGCGTAATGTCATAGAATTTGTCAAAGTTTGGATGAATTAATCAAAAGTAGGTCATTACCCTTAAATCAAATCGCGACATGGACTAGTATCTGTAAATATTAAGCTGCAAAATTCAATTTAAATATGAATCCTGCATGATCTGCGTGTCTCTGTGTGAATGGAGCAAACGCGCACTTTTGTTTACTAACGTTACATACACTGTGCCGTGGCCGTTCGTGGTGATTTCAGCGTCTGCTGTCTCAATGAGGACATAAATACTTGAACAATATCTCCAAAACTGATCTGAGAGTCACTTCACGAGCATTAAAATATAAATCAAATCAATATTTTATGCCTTCATCTTATAACCAGGAAAGTTTAAATACACAACACAGAATTTCTGAGGAAAAAACATTTAATAACGCTACTGTAAGAATAAATAAAAATAGTTAGTATGCATTCAAATAATTAAACATGCTAAAACACAGAATTTGGTAACAATAAAACATAAAGTGAGGAAAAAATAAAACATTTCATAAGGCCCTAAACTTCATTGTTGTTACACTTTTAATAAATTACTGTTACATTTTATAAGATTCATATTTTAATGAATTAGACATGCTTTTTGATTAATACAATTTAATTTTACCATTAAAAAGGAGTCCATAATTTTTTTTTTTGAAATAAAAATGGAATCCAGAAAAATTACAATGGAAAGACTTAATTTAGAAAAATAATTAACAGAATTTTGGAAAAACAATCCCTATTTGTTAATGGCTGATATTGGAGAGCGGTAGAGACACATGGATCAGTTTCATACAGGATGTGGTGTCATTATTAACGAAAATAAGACCTGTGTTTTAAAGCCCATTGGCCAGTATCGCCAGCACTGCCTCTGCCAAGCAGGAAACGCTCAGACACAATGGGTCTGCTCTGCAGCCCGCTGCCAAACAAACCGCAGCAATCACCAGAAACAAGCGTATTCTATTTCTCACTGAGCTTATTCCACGATTAATTCATCTGTTCATGTGGATCGGAGTTGCACGATAACATTTTATCCATATTCCCATCATAATTGTGAACAACGGTTTCCTGCTGACCAGTAAAGCTCTTCGTACCTCACGTGGCGTGACGTTCTTGTCATTTGTATGCGCCACGTGTACAATAGAGATCTGTGTCCCAGTCTAGTTGCCATGCACACGTCATGCTAACCTGCTCAACACACGGTCACCTTTCATACAGCGGTCATGATTAAAGCGGCAAATGAATGACCTTCGCCAGCGCGCAAAGGGAAGCTAGTCTCATTAATTGTATTAATTGTTTGTTAAATGATGGCTGTGTTGGAACAAAGGCAAAGCGGTGTGGTCTTGCTCTTTTATTCGTCTTTAATGGCGCTGGCAGCTGCAGTCACGTTGAGAACACAGATGTGTGTGTGTATGTGAGAGAGACAGAGTTAATTGGTCTGTCTCATCACCAGGCAAGAGGAGCAGTGCCTTTTGGGAATGACACGGCTCCAGAGGTGTAGCGAAAAAGTATTTAATTGGATTCGAATCTTTTTATTTCTCTCTCTCTCCCTCTGATACATACATTGACTCTTACAACCCCTATTAAATTTTGCTCATTAATTTCCACATATAGTTTGCAATAGTAGCTCGAAAACAGGAAATCTGACTTTTTGACAAATTGTCTCTTAAGATGAGTCCTGTCCATCCTGGAGATCCTCATTATACTGGTGATTGATCGACAGTCTTTGGACACAAACACACACCGCATTTAAACACGGTTGTCACTCTTAAGAGTGTTTAATTGTAATGTGCTCACAGAGTTTGGTCATTTACAGGAGTGACAACTGCATTGTGAATGTTTAAAAGACAAAACCGCAATACAACAATTAACTGTTGTCATGCAAATGCTTTATTAATAAACTCATTTTCTGATTTAATAGTGATATAATTTACTTGTCGTATGTCTTCAGTTTATTTTTATAGTTGTCAGTTTCAGTAGTTGTAGTTCAGTAGTCATTTCATAGCAGAGACTATTAAACAATTTTTTATTAAATATTGGACAAATTAAATGGTCTACCAAATGTATGATAATAATTACAAGTAATATATTAAAATGATAATAAAAGATTAATTCCCACAAAGTCAAACACTATTTTGGGGCGTGTATGTGCTCTATTATATTCATGTGAGATTTTGGGCCAGTCTGTTAGCATATTTTCTTAATTTTCTGTACATGAGGCTCATCTTTTCTCTCTTCAGAGGGACATTTCCTGCTTGCATAATTTGTTGTAATCTCTGATTTATTTGTGGACTGTTAAGCTAAGCAGAATGTCTCAGAAAGGAGCTCTTCATGTTGACAGCCTGCTTATGCTTCTGTTTAGTGCTTTTAGTGCCAATATTTCTCAATCCTGTTAGTGAGGATAGAGAAATAGTTAATTTTAATGTGGCTGTCCATTTGACACATTCTGATATCATAGTCTTCCAGCGTCTTGTAGAAGCTGTGGCAATAAAACGATATGGGTAATTAGAAGTCGTAATGTGAGATGCATGTCAAAGTCCTTTTGATATGTTCTCAATATTATGATGGGCCACTTTAATCTGGTTTTAGTGTCAAACTGGCTGTCAGGGAGACCGTATTTTTTATTTTGTTGCAACAGTGGACCTCCCTGATGTAGACACACACACACGGTAACACACGCTCGCTGATTGCTGGCATTGTTTTTAAAATGGCCACTGAGCGGGCAATCGGAGCTAGGTACAAATAGACCTTTCTCTCTCTGTGTGTGTGTGTGTGTGTGTGTGCGTGCGCGTGTGCGTGTAGGTGCCCTTCCCTGTCACTCGCTCTCCTCTGACCACCCACAGACCAGCCCACACACACACACAGTCACAGAGCTTTACTTTCAATAACACCCCGGATGCCAGAGCTGTTCCTATGAATTTGATCAATGTGACTATAATCCTAATTACATTTGGACATTTGGTAGAAGAACATATGAATGGCGCTGGGGTGTTTTGAGTGAGTGCAAGAATGAATTGAAAGGCATTGATAGGTGGTTGCTAAGGTGTTCTGATTGCTTTTAATGTGATACAATATGTTTTTGGGTATCGTGTGTGTGTGTGTGTGTGGCTGCTAGGTGGCTTACTGAGCCAAGTCCACCATCAAGTCTCAAATAGTCCCACTTTAATACTTGAATTACATTCCACCTGATTTGAATAATACTGTTTTAATGTGTGTAGTACAAACATGCAGTACAGTCTGAGCAGTGGCAATAGTGGTTCTTTGCATAACACATGCCACTAATTATAGATTAACCTGCAGTTATGAGTGTTTTGTTACAATATTATGAGCTGTAATTATTTAACTTGACTTTCACTCGCTATAGAGTGCAACAGCTGAGTTCTGAAAGTAGAAACCCATTCAATGTTTTTTGTTGTTGTTTTTCTTTGGGGTAATTGATTTTAAACAATAACTGTTAACCATTAAAGACAGGCTTGCTGTGAGTTCTGCGGTTGTTCATTGATTGTTCATTGATTGTTCAACAATACTTTTGTTGAAGCCTGCAGTATTTCAATGTATTTAAAAAAACAATGAAACAGCGGAATTACTGGTGAAAAACTATATCACCCAATATTCTTCAGAAAAATCTTGACCAATCAGAAAATCACAACAAACATTCATGGAAAAAGAACACTTAAGTTCACACCAGACGCGGATGACGCAAATAAATAGCGCTATTTGCGCGAAGCTGGACGCTTGAACATTTTGAGTTTACTCGCTTCATTCGCGCGTGAAATTCACTACACAACAGACGCGAATTCGCGTCATGGGAGGGGCTTCTGCAGGCAGCTCCAGTCTCGTTGCAAAATATATTCCTGTTTTTGTAAAAGTATGAAGATGTATATACAGCTCCGGGTACCCACATACAACCACAATTACTTTGTCCTCCATTGTTGTTTCGGATTTTCTGCCTCCGCTCGTAATGACATCACTGCTAGAGCAAGCTCCTGATTGGTTAACACGACACGAATATCCGCCAAAGTTCAGTTTTTTTACTCGCGCAACGCTCAATTCGCGCCATTCGCGCCATCCGCGCCGTCTCATTCACGCGAATAGCGCCGCAGGATTATCTTTCGCGTCTTTGCATTGACTTAACATGTTAATCATTTGTGCCTGGTGTGAACGCACCTTTGCACCTACCCAGTCACTCACTCCCATGAAGCACTGCAAATTATGCAGTCATTTTCCTTATTTCCCTACTTAAATATTTGAAATTGTAGTTTCTCTGCCATATATAATCAACACGTTAAATCAGTACGTGTATTTTAATTTTTTTTTGGTTATGCCAGCTGCAGTACTTCATGAATGTGTAATTCTGTCTCTCATTAAAGCCAGTAAGTACACAGACTTGTACTCTGTAAAACCAAACAGTGAAATGAAAAAAATGAAATGAGTTCATTTCACTTAAATAATAATGAAAGTTAATTGGACTTAATTGAATAAGTTCTGTAAACTCAACGTGTTGTTATAGTAAGCTAAACTTAAAATAATTGAGTTTTCTATTTTCCAGCATACTTTGCATCAGACAACAAGGAAGATAAATGTTGAAATTGAGTGTTATTTTGTGTTTTTGCGCAATATTAACTTAGGGAGACAGAAGTTAGTACTTAAATGTTGTTATGTTAGGATTTACATAGGTTTCTGTTATGTTGGTTTTGTTGTGTTACCATTATGGGGAAAAGTAGAGCCTTAGGTTAGGTTTAGGATGGATTGTAAAATGTTAAGACTACATATACTGCATGTTGTTTGACTATTTACATGCAAGTGTATAGTAAGGGTCTTTTTGTTAATTACATCAGTACGTGTTGGTGTGCTTTTGCTAACCAGCACTTAAATATAAATGAAAAGAGAAAGATCTGGATGAATGTGATGTTTATGGAAGTAAGTTGTATATAATTGTTATCATGAAGAAGAGTGGGGTGAGACCATGTAAGCGAGGCTTGGCTTGGCTCCCATGGCTCTCAGCCCCGCCCCATTTGTCATAAATTTTTTAAGCTCTACAAAAAAAAAAGAAAAGTTTTAGTCAAAGGTTTTGAGTATTCTTATTATATTTAAAGTTTGTAATGTGATGCATTTTGTAGCTGGTTGGTTTGATTCATGGTTTTTATAACACTTAAACAATGACGGACAATTTTTGAATTCCTGAAAAATGAATATGGAACATTACTTTCAGTACCAAGGCCACTGAAAAAGTTCACAGGCATTCTATTAAACATAAAATGCACTGTCTCTACCTGCACATGTTCTCTTACTGAAGAGCTTTGCGCTGATTTTGGATGTTTTGCAGATTGTTTCTCACTCTTTTTGCATATCTCTCTTTCTCTCTTTTCTTCTTTTATGATAATGTAACATTTTAGTGATTTGATGGACATGTTGTTTTGCAGCTCAGTCAGCTTGAGTAAATCTGGGCAGGAGGGCCATGCTGTAAGCGTCTCACCTATTATTAATGTGAGTAACAGAAACAGTCTGCAGGAACACATAAGCATGTGTGGAGGTGTGGGGGGTAATCAGTGCTGAGGTCATCAGAGTGAGACGGGATGGGTGGCTTTATTAGGGGCCTGTGGAAATCCCCTTCCTTTAGCTGGAGCACAGCACATGAGCTCTGCTTTCTCTCACGCCTGCTCATGTGAGTTGCATTAGTGTGCGCACACACACACACACACACACACACGCACACACGCATACACACCAGTGGCGGCTGCTGGTCTTTCAAAGAGGGGAAGCTCATTTTTGGCCAACATCATAAAAATTTACCATTTATTTATACCTAAATTCTGCCCAACATTCCTTTTCAAGAAAATTTTCTAGCCTACTGTATGTATGAATGAATGAATGAATGAACAAACGATCTAAAAAAAGATATTAAACTCGAAATATGGGAATTAGGTTGAACTGAAACAAGGAATCTGGGTGAAATGTATGATGAAAATTGGCTAGCAATTTCACCAAGCAAATACCAAGAAATAGGTTGCAGCAGTTTGTCTTTCGACTACACTTCCGCGATGGGACTGAGCTCGAATAGCTTCAGTGTCAGTGACTTTTATAGTACAAAATCGCTGTCAATCAAAAGGAGATGCAGTCTTTCGACAGACCCTCCAATCATCACGCAGACGCTCGGAGTCCGGGCCAGCCCACTCCTCCATTCATCCCAGAGACGCTGAGCGTCCGTGGGCGGGACATAATCGCAGCATTATCCAATGACCGTCTTGTTTCTAAGCACTGAAAAAAACTGTTTAAAGCAGCCCCATTGAAGTCAATGGACGCTGGGCTTCAACAGAGTAATGCACTGTACGCTACGGGAATGAATGAGAAGGAAATCGAGTCAGCCGACCTAAGTAGCTGATTCTGAACGAAATTGTTTTCGTTCGAGATGAACGTGTTTAACGCATTTTTAGTCAATAAAATGTTAACATAATAGTACATATATTTGACCATTCATTTTTTGACAATTATAGGGGAAGCTGAGCTTCCCTTGCAGACTTAAAGAAATCGCGTCTGATACACACATATACAAACACACACATACACACACACATACACACAGTCACGCATTCCTTCAGTTTCCAACACTCACAAATACTTCCCTCCCCTCCATTCTTCCCCTGTTCATGTGCATTCGCGTCTGTTCTCTTGCTTTCTCTCTCATTTATTTGTAGGAAAGGACATGTAGGAAACAGTCTGAGCACTCACACCTAGAGCCATAAATAAAGCACAACAGGGAACGCCCACTTTTTCTTGTGGCCTTGGTTCTGGAGGTCTTTTTTCTCATTATTATGGGAGGTTATTTTATTCTAATATGAGAGGATGAAATACTCATTCCATCCAATAAAACGTTGTGAATGACTTAACCACAATGACTGTGCAATTATTCACTAGAGGTGGTTGATATGATCAAAATCTTATTTCACAATTAATTTAATTTCCCAATAACAATAAATAAATAAATATATATATATATAAAGATATTTTAGTTTTATTTCATCAAAGACATAATTAAGATCAATGGCAAATACATAAATATAGTAGGCTTCTGATCCTGGCCATCACTTTAAGACCTGATAAACAGATACACTGTCTATGTGATTACTTGCAAGACAATAATTTGAAATAATTTTGTGTGTAGTCAACTGTATAAAACTGTACAAAAGCTGTGCAAAATCACTGAATGGAGGCAGCAATCTGCTGAGCTGAAGTTTTAGTTTCTATGGTAACAGTGGTCTCTGAGTGAATCTCTCTTCAGGATTATGGGTAATGAAGTTTTTCACAAGGAAATTGGCTTGTTTTTAAACACCTATTCATACTTATTTGAGTTTTAATGACTTTAATTATTTAATGTGGAAGTCTGGTACAATTGCTTATACTAAGGTTTAGTGAACAACACAAACACTTGTTGAGCAGAGATGTGTTATGTTTTTTCTAAATAAATCAATTTGCACTTTTTGCTCAGCGGATGACATAACCCTCACATTGTGGTATCAACTTTTGCAGGGGACATCTACATTTTCTTTCAAATGTATTTAGTTGCTCTGCTTTATGGTATATTGTGTGCCACACCACATTCTCTTGCTTTTCGGTGAGTAAAATCATACAGAGAGCTTACAAAGACAAAGAAAGAAGATAAGCGTGTGCCTGTGTATTCAGTGGCCCTTTGTTCCTCGACTCTGTCTGCATTTCTGCTCAAGGTACTGTTAATCTCAGTTGATGTCAAAGCGCATGCTCTAGTGAGAGTGTGACATGCTCTTCTCTTATGCAAGTGCAGCATTATCTCTGTAGTATCAGCGAGACAGTGAGGATGTGTCTCTGGATGGCTGTGTTTGCTGCGGTCCAGGAACTCTGAGCTCTATGGCTGATAGATAAGCCCAGCAGACTTGACCTACTTTTGTTTGTTTATTTTGGGACGCTCTCTGTTTCTCTGGTCACTGTTTGTCTACAGCGAGACATGTTGTTTCGAGTGACATGTGGAACAGTGTCCTCAGCTATTTCATGTGGTGTTTGTTTTTGTTGCATGGGCTCGGTCCAACAGATGAAATATCATTTTTAATAGCTTGTTATTCAATTATGTTTTATAAATGAGATTATTTATGTGTGAAAATGACATCTAGACAGAGTTCTTTGGTAATTTATTTTATTTTATGGCTCTGAAATCTCATTTGTTCAGCAATATTTGAAGCCATTGAATTCACCAAATGTAAATATTTCCAATATTATTACACTACATTGCTTGGCAACTGTAAAAATCCTAAAGTAAATGACCTTTTACTCGAAGAAAGAATTATTGTGGTTTTTGGTGTTTTATCTATTTTTTGTTGTTGTTGTGTAGATGTATATGTATATATTTAAAAGTTTGAAAACAATGAGCTCATAGTGATATTTGCATAGTGAATTGGAATTGGCAATTTTAATTTGATCTGAATTGGGAAATTATGCGGGCTTAAAACTAGTACTATTCTTTTGCTGCTTTGTGAAAATGCAAATCTGTATTAAACAATGCCTTTTAGCATCTTTATGTTGTGATTTTACCTCCATTACAATGTTTTTTTGCTTTCACATATGACTGTCATCATAGCGTTGTGTGTTTGAGAGGGTCTATTTCCTCTGAAGGACTTCTGACAGCATTTGCCCCACAGTTTCTCGTCTGCAGCTGAGCTCAGCAGCGCTTGTGTTGACCAATCTCTGTTTTCATGTGGGAGGATGAAAGCGTGTGTGAGGAGGGGCTTTAGCAGAAAGGTGGTAAACAAAGGCATTGTTTTAATCTGAAGAAAGTACGGAGCGTGCTCTCTGTGCAGATGTTCCCTCGGGTCATGGCAGATCGCCGTTTTCTCTCCGCACATATCTGTGTTGTTTGTTGTTATTTTCGTTGTGCTGTGTCTTTGTCAGCGGGTTTGTAGACAGGAAGTACAGTGAGTTGAGGTTTGTTAGATAAAATCTTACAGCAGAAGAGATTTGTGTGTGATGTGGTTTCACCGTGGAGTCTGAATAGAGCACGCAGCTCGTAAACCGTTCGGTTCCTGGTTTGCATGCTAATACGCCAGATGGGAATTAATATGGTGAAATTATGTATGCACGTCCTGTTTATATCTTGAGCTGTTTTAGTTTAGGAGAAAACCCTAAAATGAAACCAGAAAAATCTGTTACAGTTAAAAGAGCTCTCATGTGGTTAGCAGTTTTCCGTAAGCTTTCTTTTGTTAGCTCAGATGCTAACACATGTACATGTCCATTTAACTGCCAGTGACTGTTGAATGATACGGTAAACGCCCTTTCTTCCAATGGAGTCTTGTATCAGTTATGTAGAGGTGGCTATTAGTGATGTTGAAAACCCCATGACAAGGTTTGGCAAATGCAGTTTTCTGCCTCGTGTAGATGTAGTTCTTATTGTTTTAATAAAAATAAAAAAGTTTAAATTTCAGCCATGAACCACGAGGTGCTAATTTCTATTGCTAGTGATCAGTGGTATTTGGGGAGGTATAATATTTACGTGAGTATATTGTATATTGACACGAGACCTCAATACAGGATGCATTTATGCTGAAAAAAATATCTAATCTTCACTTTTTTTTTTATTACGTTTTTATTTTACTCCCATTGGATACAGATTGGATGCAACACAAAACACACAAATCGCCACTTCTAAATGTGGTTATATAGCAGATATTTCTGATATATATATATATATATATATAAACACCACAAGGTGAGGATGACAAGTTTGTCTCATGAGCTTGCACAAACTCCCAGCTTTTTTATTGAGGCAGAAACTATATATACACTGACAAAATTGGTGTTTATACTAGATATTAGGGTTGTGCCGATAGACGATAGTGTCATGTATCGAAGATAGTCAGAGATATCGATAATAGCAAATGTCTTTGTTGATAGTCAAGACGAAATTAAGCTCATTCTCCTATTAATGTATAAAACTATTATTAAATATTATTATTAGGCGTCCTATTATTATTGGGCTATTTAATTGCCCCGCTATTTCATCTCAGCGCCGCACTTCACACACGCGTGCAAATGTGGATTAAGGCCAAAGTATACTTTGGCTGTCCACGCACCGCCTGCATTACATCATTTTCGTCATCAAGATGGCCCACGGACAGCCGCGCACCCTGTCCCAGGCAATTCTTTGAGACCGTGCGGACGGTGGTACAACAGCGCATGCGAAAGGTAAATGTTGAGACAGCACAAGTCAAGTTGGTGGTCTTACGCATGTGTTGAGCTCATCCGTCCGCACTCTTCTGCGGCTGAGTATACTTTGAAAGCTGCGCGAGACGGAACGCAACGTGGAAATTGAAGTAAACCCGGTCCTTTATGCTTCTCCTCCTCATCGGAAATGTTTTCAAACGGACTCTAAAACTGAGCCCTCATCAAAATTGAGCTGCAGAGTGATAATCTTTATTTACAAATTAGTCTATGTCAAGAGTGCAAAAAGAGACATCGTTTAGACATCTTCTTGAACAGCTTCGAGCTATGAATGAACATGACGAAACATAAGTTATCAGTCTAAATCGGGGCTCGTCATGGGGCGCGCGGTCCGGAGCGCTGTATGACTGATGTAGCCTATCAGTTTAATTTAACTTTACTCCAACAATATGAACTTACCTGAAAATACTTTTATCTTTAACGTGTTCGTTTATGTACAATATTTAGTGTTAAACCGTTGCTCTTTAAAATAAATCTACTTTTGATTTGATTTGACTTTTGACTGATTTTTAGACTGAATTGTGCACTGATGCGGCAAACTTGTCCCAGTAGGACGTACGGTCCTAATAGCGATGTATGACTGCTGTATCCGAATATGAACTAGCTGTTTTAAATATTTTAATATTTAACATGTTAGTTTTTCAGTATGTTTGAAAGTATATTATTTTGGTTAGTGTTACTTTCAGGGTCTCTCGCTCCCGCACTTGTGGTTTAAAATGACCAAATAGTTATGAAATAGCCTATGACAAGTACAGAGAGTCTCTCTCTTGCCCACACCCACCCATGCACGATAATATCGTGTATCAGCGATCTCACAGGCTGGCGATGTGACGATACGAAAAAGGACCATATCACCCAACACTACTAGATATTGCTGTTAAATTTGACAAATATTTACAAAATATCTGTAAGTAAAACTAAATTAAACACAGCAGGCATGACAAAATATGATATAGACAAAAGATCAGATCTTTGCATTTAGCCCCGCAGTCTCAACAAATGCTGTCCGTAATTTTTAGAGCTGTTCAATAGCATTGAGCCCCAAGGCTGGATCGCTGATGCCATATGATGAAACAGCAGCGTAAACAATAAACTGTTCTGTCTCTTTCCCTCGGGCTCTGAGGAACACAGGACTCTGTCTGGTCCATGAGAGTGTGTGTGTGTGCGTGCATGAAAGTGACAGATGTAGAAAAGACATGGTCCATGACAGGCAGGGGAAATGAGGACACTGTGATATCTGCACCAGTGCAGGTTTGCTCAATGTGTACATTGTTATTTGTGTCTCTTGTATGTTTAAAGGGATCACCACTAGGGGGATGGTCCCCACAGGCTATCGTTTGAGTGACATTAACATCTCATTTCATCATCTCCGTCGCTTCGTATTGTTCTCTGCTCACCGTGAGGATGGCGTCTACAAGACGAAAGCTGCTGGTGCTTCTGCACTCCATGCCGCAAAAGAAGCTTTTCTCCATGTTAATCTGATAAAAGAAAACCCCCTGAAAATATTACTAAATCCGCCTCACTCCAGTGTGCTTGCTCTCTGCTTCAGTGATTTGAAAGGCAGATTTCTGGTTTTGCGAGGTTAGCGATCAGCGCTAGCAGAGCGGCGTCTGGGCCTGTAGTGATTGGACTGCAGTGGTCCGGGCCCAGCCAGTCAGGGAAGTCCTGCTGCTGTTAGTGAGGGGCAGATTTTCCAGCGTACACACTAATGCGGTGCGGTGAATGATAATCACTCTACTGTCTGAAGCGGCGGGGAGGACGTGCAGACGTGTTTTTAGAAGTCATTTATTGATGAAAGAGTCTTTCTGTGAGCTCTCTGAAATGTCAGTGGGCTTGTTATGAGCTTGTTTTTCAAATTTTCTTTGTTCTTCTGTGTATGCTTACCTAATCTACACATTGACATATTATTAAAGCACAGGTGATTCTTTATATAATTTAATTGTCTCCAGTTGGTTATCAAAAAGTGCATTTATAATGCTGTTAGAATCACGGCTCCAGACAAAAAAATCGAGTAAGGAGCCATTGGCTCCTATAAGAGAAAAACTTAAGCACCAAATTATTTTTTTAGGTGCCACTAGGTATGCAACGATTATAGATTTTGTTGGTACATTATAGTCTGAATAATAATTATTTCACAATGATTACGATTATTATGCATTTAATCATTTCACAACATAAAATCACATACACACTCTTTAGATATTAAAGTGTATTTATTGCTGCCTTTGAAACATAAATAACACCGTAACCAATAATACAGCACAAAATAATAAAACTATAAAAAAAAGTCCATCTCTCCTATTGGAATAAAAAAGATGACCTCTGCTCTGTAACATCCATGTCAGTATTTCCCTTTTGAATATAACAAATGGAAATAGATCACAAATGTATTTGGTATAATCAATTTGTATATTTTTTCTATATTACTTTTGGACCCGAGTTGGAAAGATGGTGATTTATATATATTTTTTATTTTTACTTATGAATAATACCATAACAGGGATGATAAATCACAAGGTTAATTATATAAGACTAATATTAACTTTATTTATCCCACAGAGGACACTGTTACTAATGCAGGAATAAACTAAACTATTATTGTTTAGTTTCAGAGGTAAATGTATTAATACAATGCAATGTTTACAAGCTTTACACGTTTTCCTCCGTTTGAAACACTGAATGAGCTTTTACATGAAACATTGAAGTAAGTTGTACTGTAGGCTCTCTTATAAAATAGCCTACCTTTTGATGTTAAATCGTGTTCATTTCATTGGGTGCTAAATAGATCATGCCTGCCGCATTAAGCCTGCGTTATACTGTCCTCTGTGCGCAATCCGGACGCATACACGGACAGCGTGGACGGGTCTACTTGTATTTTATATTACCAAAAGTGTACACTGGTGTCCGCATTAAAGAGCAAAACCAAAACCATATTGTTTGAATTTTGTTATGAATTGGTATCATTTTAAAGCTGATATTTTATTAAAACGTAACAAAGCACCACATTTTTTGCGATTACTGGATGGCAAGTGCGCTTCAAATAATAAGTATTTAACGCCATTAAAAGAACCACAGATATAGACAAAGATCCCGATAAGAAGAAGCCATATTAGGAAAATTATATAAATGAGAATTGTTGGCGATATTGCCAGTATTCACAGAGCTGACAACTTTACCTGTTGAAGTTTAGTTGTGCATGAAATAGACACGTATTTTCTGCACTTGTACCTGCACGTCTTCGTTCATTCAATCTCTCTCGTGCTGCACAACCTGGATCTGCGTTTTAGCAGGACTGTGTGCATCAGCGCTGCTGTGCGGCATAGACGAGGACTGTTGAAACAAAAGATGTGATCGCAAACAATTTAGGAAAAAGTCCCTTACATTACATTTTTATTTTAATAACTTGTAAATATATAGTCGCCAGTGGCAACCTCAGCAAAACTTAACTCGACAATTAAAATTTTTGGTTTGCATATTACGGACTGTTCTTAGTCGCCAGTCTGGAGCCCTGACTGTTCTTTTAGACAATAAAAAAGATAATTAGTCAGTTTATGTCATTCTAGTCCATAAGACTTTTGTTCATGCATTTTAACCCAAGTCTTCTGAAGAAACACAATCACTTTCTAAGGAAAACATATAAAAAATATGTGGAGCACATCAAATATAGTGAAGAGAAGTTCAGTCGTACTTGCTTGATGCACAAGAACAAACCTCACTTGTTCCTTGTGCAGGCTCAAATGTGTTTGCATCACATGCGAGAATAAACTTTATGTTTCAAGTGCTCGAGTACGTTTGAGCTTCCGTTACCATATTTGATGCATACATGTGCATTGATTAGCCAAATTGAATATGTTCATCATATAAAACACTTCTAATAGATTACTTGGGACTTCAATGTTTTGTGGAATTAGCTTTTCAGTGGAGGGGACAGAAATCTCTCAGGCTTCATTAAAAATAAAAATGGCCCTGTGCTTTCAGAAGCCATACAATAACTGAAATTTAGGACCGAAGCAACTGAAATAGACTGAAATTTAAGTTATTTGAGAGTTAAGTTACTCTTCTGTTCTGGAACTGACTTAACTATAATGGATGTCTACATTTAAACTTGATTGTGCCATGTCAGTTTTTGACGTCAGTGATTCGACTATGTGTGTCTCATAACATTTTGCTCAGTATGAATATTGTAAGTACAAATAAAATATGAAAGCTGTTGCAGCAGAGGAAGGATTTTTGTGTGAAAAGAACAAGGTCAACATTTGGCTTCATTGTTTCTCTTAAACGTTCTACAAGAGTGTGAATTTATGAAATACAGTTGTGATTTTTGGCTGAGTTACCCTTTTTAAGTGTTCCATGCGAAGTGTCCCCAGGCTTGATTCTCATGCAAAAGGTGAATCAGTGACTGTTAGACAAGGTCACTTCAGTTCAGTTCTTTTATAATTCACCCGCCTTCCGCTCTGCTCTCTGATGAGTCCAGTAAATCACTGACCACAGTGAGTCCAGCAGCTCGCCACGTTCCCCAGGCGTTCGGAGCAGACATTGTCGTTTTGAAAGAAAGCCAGAATAGAGACAAAGATAAGACTGAGCATTCTGGCCTATGTGCGGTTAGTTGCATAGCAACCAGCTCTTCCATATCGTAATGTCTGCAACATTCATGTTTTTTTGTATGCCTGCGAGCAGTCGCCTTAGAGATCCATGTGTGCTCTTAAGTATGTTCACTTTCATTCTTCAATCCAAGAGAATTACTTTTTCTCTGGGCTGGTTTTAATGTAGTGATTTCTTTCTTTTTTTAACATTTATTTATTTTCCCATAACGGTGTAAAACTACATGTTTGATTGTTGCTGGATTTCTCTGATCACTCAGTATTATTGGCTGGTTCAGGGTCGAGTACACCTGACATCATCAGATACATTGCTTAGCAATTAATCTTAGCAGCCATATCACCCTGCAGCCCAAGACTAGTTGTCCAATGAAGCTAAGCAGGGTTCATCCTGGTCATTACCTGGATGGGAGACCTCCTGGAAAACTAGGTTGCTGTTGGAAGAGGTGTTTGTGAGACCAGCAGGGGGTGCTCACCTTGCAGTCTGTGTAGGTCTAACGCCCCAGTGTAGTGACGGGAACACTATACTGTCAAAAAGCACCGTCTTTCGGATGAGACGTTAAACTGAAGTCCTGACCCTCTGTGGTCATTAAAAATCCCATGGCACTTCTCGTAAAAGAGTAGGGGTGTACCCCGGTGTCCTGGCCAAATTCCCCCCACTGGCCCTTGTCAATCATGGCCTCCTAATAATCCCCATCCACTTGATTTGCTCTATGACTCTCTCTCCTCTCCACCTGTAGCTGGTGTGTGGTGAGAGCATCCACTTGATTGGCTCTATTACTCTCTCTCCTCTCCACCTGTAGCTGGTGTGTGGTGAGAGCATCCACTTGATTGGCTCTATTACTCTCTCTCCTCTCCACCTGTAGCTGGTGTGTGGTGAGAGCATCCACTTGATTGGCTCTATTACTCTCTCTCCTCTCCACCTGTAGCTGGTGTGTGGTGAGAGCATCCACTTGATTGGCTCTATTACTCTCTCTCCTCTCCACCTGTAGCTGGTGTGTGGTGAGAGCATCCACTTGATTGGCTCTATGACTCTCTCTCCTCTCCACCTGTAGCTGGTGTGTGGTGAGAGCATCCACTTGATTGGCTCTATGACTCTCTCTTCTCTCCACCTGTAGCTGGTGTGTGGTGAGAGCATCCACTTGATTGGCTCTATGACTCTCTCTCCTCTCCACCTGTAGCTGGTGTGTGGTGAGCGCATACACTTGATTGGCTCTATGACTCTCTCTCCTCTCCACCTGTAGCTGGTGTGTGGTGAGCATACACTTGATTGGCTCTATGACTCTCTCTCGTCTCCACCTGTAGCTGGTGTGTGGTGAGCGCATACACTTGATTGGCTCTATGACTCTCTCCTCTCCACCTGTAGCTGGTGTGTGGTGAGCGCATCCACTTGATTGGCTCTATGACTCTCTCTCCTCTCCACCTGTAGCTGGTGTGTGGTGAGAGCATCCACTTGATTGGCTCT
>QVTF01026170.1:25000-42942 GCA_003573665.1 Oxygymnocypris stewartii | reverse complement strand
AGAGCTGATCAGATTGACTGAGACTGATTCACAGAGATCTGTATATCTGTGATGTGATCAATACAGATGATTATTAGAGCTGATCAGATTGACTGGGACTGATTCACAGAGATCTGTATATCTGTGATCAATACAGATGATTATTAGAGCTGATCAGATTGACTGAGACTGATTCACAGAGATCTGTATATCTGTGATGTGATCAATACAGATGATTATTAGAGCTGATCAGATTGACTGAGACTGATTCACAGAGATCTGTATATCTGTGATGTGATCAATACAGATGATTATTAGAGCTGATCAGATTGACTGGACTGATTCACAGAGATCTGTATATCTGTGATGTGATCAATACAGATGATTATTAGAGCTGATCAGATTGACTGGACTGATTCACAGAGATCTGTATATCTGTGATGTGATCAATACAGATGATTATTAGAGCTGATCAGATTGACTGGACTGATTCACAGAGATCTGTATATCTGTGATGTGATCAATACAGATGATTATTAGAGCTGATCAGATTGACCGGGACTGATTCACAGAGATCTGTATATCTGTGATGTGATCAATACAGATGATTATTAGAGCTGATCAGATTGACTGAGACTGATTCACAGAGATCTGTATATCTGTGATGTGATCAATACAGATGATTATTAGAGCTGATCAGATTGACTGAGACTGATTCACAGAGATCTGTATATCTGTGATGTGATCAATACAGATGATTATTAGAGCTGATCAGATTGACTGAGACTGATTCACAGAGATCTGTATATCTGTGATGTGATCAATACAGATGATTATTAGAGCTGATCAGATTGACTGGACTGATTCACAGAGATCTGTATATCTGTGATGTGATCAATACAGATGATTATTAGAGCTGATCAGATTGACTGAGACTGATTCACAGAGATCTGTATATCTGTGATGTGATCAATACAGATGATTATTAGAGCTGATCAGATTGACTGAGACTGATTCACAGAGATCTGTATATCTGTGATGTGATCAATACAGATGATTATTAGAGCTGATCAGATTGACTGAGACTGATTCACAGAGATCTGTATATCTGTGATGTGATCAATACAGATGATTATTAGAGCTGATCAGATTGACTGAGACTGATTCACAGAGATCTGTATATCTGTGATGTGATCAATACAGATGATTATTAGAGCTGATCAGATTGACCGGGACTGATTCACAGAGATCTGTATATATCTGATGTGATCAATACAGATGATTATTAGAGCTGATCAGATTGACTGAGACTGATTCACAGAGATCTGTATATCTGTGATGTGATCAATACAGATGATTATTAGAGCTGATCAGATTGACTGGGACTGATTCACAGAGATCTGTATATCTGTGATGTGATCAATACAGATGATTATTAGAGCTGATCAGATTGACTGGGACTGATTCACAGAGATCTGTATATATCTGATGTGATCAATACAGATGATTATTAGAGCTGATCAGATTGACTGAGACTGATTCACAGAGATCTGTATATCTGTGATGTGATCAATACAGATGATTATTAGAGCTGATCAGATTGACCGGGACTGATTCACAGAGATCTGTATATCTGTGATGTGATCAATACAGATGATTATTAGAGCTGATCAGATTGACTGAGACTGATTCACAGAGATCTGTATATCTGTGATGTGATCAATACAGATGATATTAGAGCTGATCAGATTGACTGAGACTGATTCACAGAGATCTGTATATCTGTGATGTGATCAATACAGATGATTATTAGAGCTGATCAGATTGACTGAGACTGATTCACAGAGATCTGTATATCTGTGATGTGATCAATACAGATGATTATTAGAGCTGATCAGATTGACTGAGACTGATTCCACAGAGATCTGTATATCTGTGATGTGATCAATACAGATGATTATTAGAGCTGATCAGATTGACCGGGACTGATTCACAGAGATCTGTATATCTGTGATGTGATCAATACAGATGATTATTAGAGCTGATCAGATTGACTGGGACTGATTCACAGAGATCTGTATATCTGTGATGTGATCAATACAGATGATTATTAGAGCTGATCAGATTGACTGAGACTGATTCACAGAGATCTGTATATCTGTGATGTGATCAATACAGATGATTATTAGAGCTGATCAGATTGACTGGGACTGATTCACAGAGATCTGTATATCTGTGATCAATACAGATGATTATTAGAGCTGATCAGATTGACTGAGACTGATTCACAGAGATCTGTATATCTCTGATGTGATCAATACAGATGATTATTAGAGCTGATCAGATTGACTGAGACTGATTCACAGAGATCTGTATATCTGTGATGTGATCAATACAGATGATTATTAGAGCTGATCAGATTGACTGGGACTGATTCACAGAGATCTGTATATCTGTGATGTGATCAATACAGATGATTATTAGAGCTGATCAGATTGACTGAGACTGATTCACAGAGATCTGTATATCTCTGATGTGATCAATACAGATGATTATTAGAGCTGATCAGATTGACTGGGACTGATTCACAGAGATCTGTATATCTCTGATGTGATCAATACAGATGATTATTAGAGCTGATCAGATTGACCGGGACTGATTCACAGAGATCTGTATATCTCTGATGTGATCAATACAGATGATTATTAGAGCTGATCAGATTGACTGAGACTGATTCACAGAGATCTGTATATCTGTGATGTGATCAATACAGATGATTATTAGAGCTGATCAGATTGACTGGGACTGATTCACAGAGATCTGTATATCTGTGATCAATACAGATGATTATTAGAGCTGATCAGATTGACCGGGACTGATTCACAGAGATCTGTATATCTGTGATGTGATCAATACAGATGATTATTAGAGCTGATCAGATTGACTGGGACTGATTCACAGAGATCTGTATATCTGTGATCAATACAGATGATTATTAGAGCTGATCAGATTGACTGAGACTGATTCACAGAGATCTGTATATCTCTGATGTGATCAATACAGATGATTATTAGAGCTGATCAGATTGACTGGGACTGATTCACAGAGATCTGTATATCTGTGATCAATACAGATGATTATTAGAGCTGATCAGATTGACCGGGACTGATTCACAGAGATCTGTATATCTGTGATGTGATCAATACAGATGATTATTAGAGCTGATCAGATTGACTGAGACTGATTCACAGAGATCTGTATATCTGTGATGTGATCAATACAGATGATTATTAGAGCTGATCAGATTGACTGAGACTGATTCACAGAGATCTGTATATCTGTGATGTGATCAATACAGATGATTATTAGAGCTGATCAGATTGACTGAGACTGATCACAGAGATCTGTATATCTGTGATGTGATCAATACAGATGATTATTAGAGCTGATCAGATTGACTGAGACTGATTCACAGAGATCTGTATATCTGTGATGCGATCAATACAGATGATTATTAGAGCTGATCAGATTGACTGAGACTGATTCACAGAGATCTGTATATCTGTGATGTGATCAATACAGATGATTATTAGAGCTGATCAGATTGACTGAGACTGATTCACAGAGATCTGTATATCTGTGATGTGATCAATACAGATGATTATTAGAGCTGATCAGATTGACCGGGACTGATTCACAGAGATCTGTATATCTGTGATGTGATCAATACAGATGATTATTAGAGCTGATCAGATTGACTGAGACTGATTCACAGAGATCTGTATATCTGTGATGTGATCAATACAGATGATTATTAGAGCTGATCAGATTGACTGGGACTGATTCACAGAGATCTATCTCCATCATGTGGACAGACAGAGACAGTGACACATGTGTGATTATTAAATCCTTCAACAATAGTATATGTACAAATACTTGCATTTTATTATTGGATGAAATTCATATTTCCTTTTCACCTTTGCTCTACCCCCCCCCCCTTCTAATAAACATGGCATTGATCTCTATGTGAAGAATTGCTCATGTGCTTCTATTATAAGTCACTTTGGATAAAAGTGTGGACTAAAGGCATAAATGGAAACATAAATCGTTTTCTATTTTTATATGAAAGTTACGGATGATTTCTCACATTTGTTAAATAAATGTGATGTTTGTTTAGAAAGTTTCCGATACGAGTTTTCAGGTTGAAGCATTGTTTATTGTTTTGCTGTTTAAATTGAATCAAAATGGCATCAAGTCTATTGTAGCCTATATTTTTTATACAAACCAGGTTTTTATTTATATTTAAATAAACAAACAAACAATTAAATAACAATAATACAAAAAAAATGATTAAAAAATAATGTTAATAGTATTTGTTTGAGCAAATGTTCTTTCTTTCTTTCTTTCTTTCTTTCTTTCTTTCTTTCGGCAGGTTTGGTCTTCCTGTGTGTTGTTAATTTTCTTTATGTTAAATAAATCATTCCTAATTCGTTTATGTGTGCATAAAGTTGTGTGTACAGTACATTTGTGTCATTTATATGTCAATTCTGCTTCATAATCGGTGTAGTGTGTAAATAATAGATGTGCAACCTGTGAGTATGAGCGTTTGTAATATATGATGTGATGGCGCACACACACACACACTCCCACACACACACACACACACTTACACACTCTCACACACACACACACGCACGCACACACACGCACGCACACACACACACACACACACACTCTCACACACGCGCGCACACACGCACGCACGCACGCACACACACGCACGCACGCACACACACACACTCTCACACACGCGCGCACACACACGCACGCACGCACACACACACACTCTCACACACGCGCGCACACACATGTTGGGTTTCCATGTTTTATGGGGACTTTCCATAGACGTAATGGTTTTTATACTGTACAAACTGTATATTCTATCCCCTTACACTGCCCCTATCCCTAAACCTAACCATCACAGGAGACATTCTGCAATTTTACATTTTCAAAAAACATCACTTAGTCTGATTTATAAGCTGGTTTCCTCATGGGGACCAAAAAATGTCCCCACGCGGACAAGGATTTTGGATATTGCCATCCTTGTGGGGACATTTTGTCCCCATAACGTAGGGTTTACCTGAACCACACGCACGCACGCACACACACACACACTCCCCCCCACACACACACACTCCCACACACACACACGCACGCACACACACACACACACACACACACACACACACCCCCACACACACACACACTCCCACACACACACACACACACACACGCACACAATCACACACGCACGTATGCACACACAGACACACACACATACACACACACACACACACACACACGCACGCACACTGTGGTGTCTCTGATGCGGAACAACAAGTCTGAACAAACTCTGCTGCTCCACTTCCGAATGTTTGAAACACCTCCATCAGTCCAGCGCCTCCTCCCGAGGAGACACCGACCCGCCGCTCCACCGGACCGATGACGGACAACGAGCGAGCCGCCAGAACCCTCAAACACGTTCTGCAGAAACCCGGGAACGGCAGATGCGCGGATTGCGGCGCCGACAGTAAGTGATTGTTCTTTACACCGCAACCGGAACCGAACCTGCGCGAGCGGAGGAAACCTGACCCTGACTCACCTGAAACACTGCGCGTCACGACGAACTCGGCGACTCGGCATCGTGCTGTTTCACACAACACATTACAACCTTGTTTTACTGAACGCGATACTATAGTGAGAGTTCATAAAGTCAGATGGGGGAATTCCCTGTTTTGAATCTGGAAAGAAGCGCGTGCATGCGTTTCCAGTCATAGCCTACCCGTGTAAGCAGAGAGACTGCGTGCGTTTGTGAAGGAGAGACAGGGCTGGTGATGGATCGCATGAAAGTGTGTCAATAGCACGGGGTTGTTTCCGTTTGGCGTACGCTGAAATTAATGTTGGCGTGCATATGAAACGCAATGGGTTAGATTAGGGTTGTGGGGT
Source organism: Oxygymnocypris stewartii (assembly GCA_003573665.1). NCBI lineage: Eukaryota > Metazoa > Chordata > Actinopteri > Cypriniformes > Cyprinidae > Oxygymnocypris > Oxygymnocypris stewartii. The sequence goes on along the minus strand of QVTF01026170.1, from coordinate 36,957 downwards.
AGATGCGTGTCATATGTACGCGAAAACTGCGTAACATATTCCCGCCAAAGTCAATGTCTGCGTATCAATAGCACGATTTTCTGTTTGTATTTATACGCATGGCATGTGTGTAACTCATGTAAGGCAGGGTTTGATTTCAGTAACTACAACAGAATACCAACAGAAGCCCAATAGAAACCATCACAGAAATTCTAATGGTTTCCATTATAAACCATTAGCTTTTTCCAGTAAAACAATTAAAAAATTCATTTTGTAGTGTGTTTTGGGCATTTATTCCAATAAGATTTAACATCCCACCAATAGAATCCATCACATACCAGTAGACACCATTATAGTTTCCATTAAAACCAATTATAACCATTAAATACATTACATTTCTATTGTGTTTTGTGTATTTTTCCAATACGATTTAACATCCCACCAATAGAATCCATCACATACCAGCAGACACCATTATAGTTTCCATTAAAACCAATTATAACCATTAAATCCATTACATTTCTATTGTGTTTTGGGCATTTTCCCAATAAGATTTAACATCACACCAATAGAATCCATCACATACCAGTATACACACCATTATAGTTTCCATTAAAACCAATTATAACCATTAAATCCATTACATTTCTATTGTGTTTTGGGCATTTTCCCAATAAGATTTAACATCCCACCAATAGAATCCATCACATACCAGTAGACACCATTATAGTGTCCATTAAAACCAATTATAACCATTAAATACATTACATTTCTATTGTGTTTTGGGCATTTATTTCAATAAGATTTAACATCCCACCAATAGAATCCATCACATACCAGTAGACACCATTATAGTTTCCATTAAAACCAATTATAACCATTAAATACATTACATTTCTATTGTGTTTTGGGCATTTATTTCAATAAGATTTAACATCCCACCAATAGAATCCATCACATACCAGTAGACACCATTATAGTTTCCATTAAAACCAATTATAACCATTAAATACATTACATTTCTATTGTGTTTTGGGCATTTATTTCAATAAGATTTATCATCCCACCAATAGAATCCATCGCATACCAGTAGACACCATTATAGCTTCCATTAAAACCATTACATTTCTATTGTGTTTTGGGCAGGGTTCTATAGTTTTTTCAGCAGTGGTTCCAGAGCTCAGGATTGAGTTTGTCTGGGCAGGAGCTGCTGCTGGTGACAGGGTATATATATAGACTGAAGGTGTGGCTGTGTGTGATTTCTACATATTTCTAGAGAGAGAGAGAGAGAGAGAGAGAGAGAGAGAGAGAGAGAGAGAGACGGGGATGTGGGAGCGGTCGAAGAGACATGAAGAAACAGGAAGTGTGTTTCTCCACATTGTCCTCTTTAACACATGAAGAAATACAGAAAGAGACGTTCTATCATGGCGTTTTCAGACAAAGTCCTCTGCGGCCACATTTGTAATACCTCCAGGCATGCAAGATCAAAGCTGTGTCCCAACTCGCCTACTTATAATACACCTGAAAAATATATACTTTTTCAGAATTTTAATTTTTGTTGTTGTCGTTGTTAAGAAAAAGTGTATACTATTTCCCTGGGAATCGAACCCACAACCTTTGCGCTGCTAAAGCAATGCTCTACCACTGAGCCACAGGAACACGTATGTTGTCATTGTTACACTATAATACTGCATTTTGATTTCAGTGAATAGGACTGAGATGGAGACTTGCACTCTATGTTGCACTTTACTTTTGCTTTAAAAAAGGATTTCACAGAAATTTGGTTTATTACAATATTATATGTACTGAACAAATATATAATATGTACATGTGACCATACAATTATGATAGGTTAGTATTCAAATATGTATTTTAAAATCTCAATTGTGTTTCAAATAAAATATACATTAGTGGAAAGAGGTGTTTGTTGATGTCTTTGAAAGACAAACGGCTTCGTAATAAATGGTACAATTACCGACTGAGGGATAATTCAAATACAAATGAATGTTTTCTTCAGAATTGAAACTCTTTGAAACCTGGAAGGCTTTTTGTAAATCCAGAGGTCAAAAGCTGACTAATGACTGATCTCTGTGTGAATATCCACACAACTCAAGACTTTCTGAGTGTATATAAGGATATTTTAGAAAGGAACACTTCAAAGAGGAATTAGGGAGAATCAATCAATTCATTAAATATAGTAAATCAATATATTACCCAGCTCGACACACTCGGCATGCTTCCTCCCCCCATCAAAAACTGACATACTTATATGTTTACCATTAACATATGAAGTATTTGTACAGAACATGGGCTTTTGAAACCCGACTGTGCAGAAGTGTTATCGTTTGATCTCATATCTTCTCTGTAATGTGTTTCGAGTTCAGGTAATGCAGGAATGTCCTCGCTGTGTTTCTGTAGCTCGAGGCCGATGTTAATGCTTCTTTACATGCTTTGTGTTTAGCTTCAGGGCTTCTCACTGCTTTCTGATGTGTGTCCAGGGGTGTAATGTCATCTAACAGTGGGGGGGGGGGGGGGCAATGAAACATAACATTTCTCTAGAGCAGTTTTTGAATGGGACACACATCGTACTTGTACGGATAGATATTTAAATATGAGTTCGGTTCATATTGTTCACCACGCGGTCATATTATAATTATTATTGCGTGTCCTCCACATAGTATTTATGTTTCGTCTAGGACTGAGCACTTCTCTTTAGATATTCACTGATCTGACACTTAACATCATATCGAACAAAACCCAACACATCGGTAGGTCTACAATATTTGCCTAATATCAGTTCAGGCTCATTTAGTTAGTTATAGTGGGTGACAAGCTCATATTCAATCGCTCACAGAAAAATACCTCGGATATCATCGTTTTTTTGTCATGGATAATTTATTAATGATCCAGCATCATCTGTATTAAATAGAAAGAATAATTTCACACGATGTATAAATTATAAATATATAGAACAAATAACATTGACAGTCTAAGTTACTTACAAATAACTACTGAAGAACTTTACTCTCTCCCATCGGACTGTGTGTGTGTGTGTGTGTGTGTGCGTGAGTGTGTGAGTGTGTGAGTGTGTGTGTGTGTGTGTGTGTGTGTGTGTGTGTGAGTGTGTGTATGTGTGTGTGTGTGTGTGTGTGTGTGTGTGTGTGTGTGTGTGTGTGTGTGTGTGTGTGTGTGTGTGAGTGTGTGTGTGTGTGTGTGTGTGTGTGTGTGTGTATGTGTGTGTGTGTGTGTGTGTGTGTGTGTGTGTGTGTGTGTGTGTGTGTGGGCATGTTTATGTGGTTTATGAGGACACAAATGTGTATAATGACATGGGTATGACATAGGTATTACAAGGAGAAGGTGATTTATGAGGACATTTTCAGTGTCCCCATAATTTAAAACGCTTATAAATCATACAGAGTGAGTTTTTTTGAGGGAAAGTAGAAATGCACCGTCTCCTGTGAGGGCTAAGTTTAGGTGTAGGGTAGGTGTAGGGCAATAGCACATACAGCTTGTACAGTATAAAAACCATTACGCCTATGTGTGTGTGTGTGTGTGTGTGTGTGTGTGTGTGTGTGTGTGTGTGTGTGTGTGAGAGAGTGTGTGTGTGTGTGTGTGTGTGTGTGTGTGTGTGTGTGTGTGTGTGTGTGTGAGTGTGAGTGTACTGCGTCTACAGCATTTATCCAGGGAAACCTGTCAATTACATCTTTACTGTTTTGTGTATCAGACTAGAAGAGCCAGACTGAATGCTGACACCTCATGTGTTAATATCTAATATCCAGTGTTGGGGAATACCTAATTATATGTAACAGAGTTACGTCATTTAATTACAAAATAAATGTAACTGTTGCAGTTACTTATGAACGTCAATGATTAAAAAGGGGGTTACATTTGAATATTTTCACACATAAATATATTTGATTGATTTATTTCCCAAATTGCATTGACTTCTGTAAAATATGAGACACTAATGTTTCAGGAGTTTAGGACTCATGCATGGTTTTATGTGTATGCTTAATTTTTAAGGTTAACTATATTTTCCAAGGCATTGTTAGATGCCAGTGTTTCTTGTCATAGCTGTGCAAATATTTGATTTCAAAAACAGTATTTATTAAACTGTATCTTATGCATTTTGCATTTAACCATATGATGATCTCAAAGTAAAACTAGGTGCGAAAGACTGATTTGTGGTGGCTGTGCTTTAAAATATAATTAATTCAAGTGATGAAGGATTAATGGCGTCAGTGTTGAGTTCTAATGTAAGGTTAACCCGGCCTGGTTTAAATGTTTGAAAATTATTAAAACAAGACATTTAGAAATTAACATTTAGAAGTAATCAAAAATACTCAAATGTAATCAGTTACATTACTTTAATAAAGTACTTGAAATAGTTACACTACTTGTAAACTTCCCAACACTGCTAATATCCATATTAATAGCTGTGGTATTGATTATTTCTCTCTCTCAGATCCAGAATGGGGCTCCTGTTCTCTCGGCGTCTTCGTCTGTCTGGGATGCTCCGGGATCCATCGCAGTATTCCCACCCTCGGAAAAGTCAAATCGCTCTCACTCTCACGCTGGGAGGATTCAGAAGTTCAGGTGCTCATTAAAAATGACATTTTTAAGGTTGCTGATGTTGTTTTATGAGTGTCATGAAACAGGGTTACATGCATGCAAGGTCAAAAACACTTTAGTTTTCTCAAAAAATAGCTTTAGTTTTAACTAATTTCTAAATGATTCCTAAACGACTCGTGCGAAGAATCGGTCTCTCTAAGCCCCGCCTCTCACTGCTGTGATTGGTCAGATGGCCCAGTCCTTTGCGATTGGTTGGACATTATGCAAATGTATTACTTCGTAACGTGCAGCCGTAACAGAATATGATTCAAATTCCTGATGATTCGTTTAGGCGATTGCGAGGCGACTCTTTTTTTATAGACAATGGGCCTCATTCATGAAACACGAGCCGAACTCATTTTTCGTTCTGATGTAAATTTTTTGGATTCATAAAAATATTTGTATTTTTAAAACGTCAGATGCTAAGAAAGAAATGTACACCGGCTCCCTGTGTAAATGGGGCGTGGTGGTGCGTGTTCTTTTTGGCAAACTGATGACACTGAATTTTGATGCACTGCCATTAGAAATTTGTATTAATTTTTTTATTTTTTGTAGCTCAGAATAAATACACCGTTTAGCTTTGGGTCAAACCAAGGGGCAACATCCCGCTCTCTCTCTCTCGTGAAACCAACACGGATATGACTAAAACTGCAATTCATCGACTGGCCGCTGGAGGCCGGCTCCAAAAGGGATTCAATCCCATAGACCCCCCCCCATGTTAAAATGCCCAACTTTACAGCAGAAAACAACATGTTTACAGCCTGGTGCAAAAAATAATTTTGATCTATATCGCTAATTTTGTCCTTCATGACAACTGTGAGGGGGGTGAATTTTTTTATAACTCATCCATTAAAATTATATTAATCCCTAAAGTTCTGCATAATTAAGGGCGTGGCCACTTGAGTGACAGGTCGTGCTTGGTGGGCGTGGTTTCAGCAACCAGCCCCACCCACATCTTGCCCACTTTCGATTATACGGGTGTGACGCGCAGCCAAGATGGCGACGGCCCACTTTGAGCTTCAAAAAGCTTTTCAGAAACCTACGGGTGACGTCACGAACACTACGTCCATGTTTTTTACAGCCTATGGGTAGAACACAGTGCTTGTCACTGTTACTTTTTACCCAGCCGTCCAATCAATGGAGGAAGGGGCGGGACAAATACCACACCGACCAATCATCTTACTTCTACAACAACAGAACAACAACAGAGAAGTTAATATGACTGGTTTCTGCTTTTTTATGTTCTTCAAAATGAGATACTAGTAATACGTTACTACCGTGGATATTCCACTTCATAGCAACCAATCGACAGCTGGAATTTTTTTTTTTTACAGTCTATGGGAAAAACGCTTTTTATGCCACCAAAGCGTTCTCAAGCGCCACCATCTGGCCATTTTCAGAAAAGCACCTGACATTTTTCAGGTGGCTAAAAAAGTTATTGAATATTTATTGTTAGCCATATAGCCTATTAGTCTTTTTGCATTTATGGAGCCAAACTTGAGAAAGTAGACCAGAATATTCCATCGCATTCCTGGAAATGACATTTGCATTGCTATAATCATAAGCAGGGATTATGCTAATTGTGTGCGAGCGTGCACGAGCACCCTATTTACCAATGATTGGAATTCATTAACATACGCATGCTTAACTTTCAAATCGGACGTTTATGATGTATTTGTGATTTTTCGGAGGATATTTTTCAGGAAGGCCTGTTTTAGCACAAATTACTCAGAATTGACTTCTGTATTTACGTATGCTTCATGAATGAGGCCCGATAGCTTTATTTCATCAGCTTCACAACTTTGCTGAAAGACACACGGCACAAAATGTAATATTCGAAAAGGCATAATAGTGGCACTTTAATATTTATATTCAGGAAATAATCACACTCTGACCCTTCTTCATGCTGCTTCAAACATGTATCAGTGTTATTTTGTATTATTTATATACTATTATATGAATTATTTGGTAACACTTTAGTATGGAGACCAGTTCTCAGTATCAAATAGTTGCTTATTAGCATGCCTTTATTAATATTTATATCAGTACTTTAAAGCATATATTCTGCATGATCATATTCTACATCACTAATCCTACCCAGTACCTAAACCCAACAACTACCTTACTAACTATTAATACGCTGCTAATTAGGGGTTCGTGGAGGCAAAGGTCATTGTTAATGGTTTGTTAATCACGAGAATTGAAATTTAGAATAAAGTTTGACCGGTGATTTTATAAATTAGGTTTTTATAGTGTATTTATTATTGCATATTTTTCGTTTGCTTTGGTAGGTTTATTATGTGGTTTTCTAGCGTTCACATTTTTGTTTCAAATATTTTTATATTTTTATTTGCACTTTTAATTTGAGTAATTCGATTTATATAAAATGTTGTAATACTATTATCACATTTAATAATCTTACCAATTTTTTTAAATATATTTTGAAGTTAAAGTGTTTTATTTTATTCAATTAGATGCTATTTACACTATTTAAACTAAGTGCAAATAACGATGGATTCTATTTATATTATGTTAAAATAGCAGGATTTTATGCTATATTTACTACTTGTTGGCAATTATTTGCACCTCAGTTCAGATTCAGATTCAGATTGTTTATTGTCATTGTACTTACATACAACGAAATTATAAATATGCCAACGTATCCAGCTAATAGTAATCATAATTTTCCACCATGCTGAGTGAAATAAGTGCTCTATGCTCAATACAACTGCACATGATTCTTGCGTGTCAAGAATGTATTTTCAGTTCAGTGTTCAGTATGGTTATAGCTTTAGGGTAAAAGCTATTCATGAATCTTGTGGTACATGTTTTGACAGACCTGTACCGTTTCCCAGATGGCAACAGTTCAAATAAGTTATATGCATTATATGCAGCTCAGTATTGTAGTACATTATAAAAAAGTGTGGAATAATAACTTATTGAGGGTAAATTTTGATTTTAATTCAATTTATTAAATGGATGCCACCTTATTGGGACAATAAAGCCCTCCCTACACCTATACTAACCATAACCAATAATTTATTTTCAAATTTTTGATTATTCGCTTAATTTGTATTGAAAATAAATGCCTTTCTGATGTGATATGACATTTTAAAAGGGAGAAAAAAAGTTGGCCCAAAAGGTGGATTTGAACCCGGGTTGAAAAGAGTACAACAAACGCTTTACGACCTGCGCCAATAGTCTTCAGTAACGTTGAGTCGCCCAATCACACGTCGGTGGGCGGAGTTAATGTAAATAGTAGTAGTAGCCCTTTATTGTCACTAGTCACAAGTACCAGCGAAATTAGCCATCAACCTGTCCATACATACACAACATACATATGACAACGGGGTAGACAGAACAGGAAGACAGGGAATTGAAGAAAATACAGCATTTACATAAGGAAAGTGAGGAGAAAAAAAAAATAACCCCCAGACTATGCTCCTTAGGGAAAACAAATCCAGCTCTGGCAAGCAGCCATCCAGTCTAGCAGCCATTTGTTTCGGCGCCGGTCACAGACCCGCCCGTCAGGCTGGCGGGTTCAAAGCGAACGGAGGCGAGGGATGGGGGGAGGGGAAGTATTTGTGTGTGTGTGTGTAATAGTTTATAATCAATGTCTGTAGAATGGGGGAGGGGGCAAGAGCGTCTCACTGCAGTGTTCTTTCCCAGGGATAAATTTCCAACAACGACCTTCCCGGGCAGTGCTGGTACGGGGGAGCCAGAAAAGATAAGATTGTGATTTGTTTAGGCGAGTAGCCGCATTCCAATTCCACGGCTACTCTCTCTGTCCATTCTGTTCCCGAATATCGTAAATTTTCTTTTGCAGAGCCGTGAGCTTCTCCATGATAGAATCCATATTGCGATTATAGTCTGAGTCTCAATGCTGACCGCTCTTCCCACTGCTTCAGTCATGATGGGCAGCCTTGTGAGACTTTGGACAGCTGTTCCCGTTTTCTGAATTTTTCGATAACCCAGGGCAAAGCCTAATCCAATCAGCAGAAGACCTGTTATCATGGTTCCGAATAGGTAGATATCAATGTCCTCCACGGAAAGAGCCGCGAGACACACGATTCGCCACCTCTCCCACGCATCCATCGTATAGCCGGCTGCGAACGTTCCGTCCGGACAGACAGGTTCCCCGAAACCCAGTTTTCTAGTAGCCTCTGCCAACAAGGCGGGTTATTTGCACTTAGTGTAAATAGACACTCCGGAAAGTTTGGACAATAATGCAGCTCTTTTCCACATTAAAACAGTTTGTAGTTTGATAACATGTCATTTGTAACTAACTGCATGATTTTATTATTATCATTTTTTTTACTGTACATTTCTGGCATAGTCACCACTAATAACCTACTCCTAAATATAATGTAGGGATTAAAACATTTCTGTAAAGCTGCTTTGCAACGATTTGTATCATGAAAAGATCTATACAAATACACTTGAACTGAATTGAATTATAGTTTCTGTGACTGTCGAGCTGAACTTCATTCAAAACTTCATTTTCAGTCAACAATTCATCACATGATTTCTGAAAAATATTGCGCATATGAGTAGAGATCGACCGATATATCGATTTACCGATATTTTTCCCCGATATTTAAGAAATTTACCATAATCGGATATCGTTTTTTTAGTATCGGATTCACCGATAAATGCCGCCATCTTGTGGTTGTTTTGAGAATTGCCACAGCATGTAACTTTTAACAAGATGCACTTTTTTAAAACACCCTAAATTGTAATATTTACTATGTAACCATTATTTCGCTAATAAACACATAAATAAATACAACTCTATAGAAATGTATTATTTATTATCTCCGCGAGCGATCACAGTTTGAATATAGTTCTGTGTAAATGCATCGATAAACCGCTCTGTCAGCAGACATTTCATAATCTAGAAGGACAAAAACATTATTAATAATTCTGATATAACATTCCAGTTGAGAAATGCAATAAAATACGATGATGTGTTTGTTATATTCCAATGTTCCAGAGAATAATATTCAGTGAATTAACATTATCCAGTGAATTATTCTAGACTCTATAGGCCTGTTAAACATCTTATAAACCTACTAAAACTGAAGTTTAAATTAAAAAAGTGTATTTATTTTCCCCATTTGAAAACATTAGACATTCTACATTTATTTAGCTTATTGTTAATATTAGTTTTATTGCTGCTGATGCTTTTTATAAATAAAATGTTTTTTTTTGTTGTAATATGAAGATTAAATTTAACACGAAAGACTACTGATTTTCAACACTTAAAAAAAGATGACTCAAAAGAGGAAAAAACAAAGTAAAGTTATGTTTTTACTTCACTCAGTCATTTATTTACTTTATAACAGCAAATAAATATTGGTTCTGCAAATCGGTTATCGGGCACATAAACACAAATAATTGGTATCGATATCGGTTATATAAAATCAATATCGGTCGATCACTACATATGAGTCATGAACCTTTATGATATATTTATGGTGCTCATGTTATTTATCTCTGGAGCTTTATATGTGTCCCTGGAGCACAACAGCAGTCATAAGCAGCACAGATATATTTGTAGCAATATCCAACAATACATCTTATGGATCAAAACTATACATTTTTATTTTATGCCAAAAATCATATATTAAGTAAAGATAATGTTGCATGAAGATATTTTGTACATTTACTACCATAAATATATCAAAACTTATTTTTGACTAGTAATATGCATTGCTAAGAACTTCATTTGAACAACTTTAAAGATTATTTTCTCAATATTTAGATTTCTTTGCACCCTCAGATTCCAGATTTTCAAATATTGTCCAATCCATACATCAATGTAAATATCATTTATTCAGCTTTCAGATGATTTATAACTCTCAATGTAAAGAAATCAACCCTTATGACTGGTTTTGTGTTCACTATGAACTGCACAGAAACACGCTGCATTGAAACCGCGTGAGAGTTCAGTTCCAGCTGTTTCTTTAAACATGTAAATCTTTGCTGCTGTCTGTGTTTGTAGTTCATGTCTGAGCGAGGGAATGACGTCATGAACGCCGTGTATGAAGCTGCTCTTCCAGTTTACTTCTACAAACCCACACACAGAGACTGCCAGTGAGTTTCCATCACATTAACACACTGCTGCTTATGGAAATATCATCATATCAGGCTCTGTTTAGGGTGAGATCAGGGTCTCTTCAACTTCAGGACACTTAATCGAGTTCATTAACTGAGCGGCCGATTTACCAAGATCTGTCTCTGAGTTTCTTAGTAAACTGGATATCTCTGTGCCAAGGAAGTATTATCACACTATATTTAAGATTATATCTACTATTTATTCATATTAAGAATTAGCTTTCACTTCTATATTTCTAGTTCTCATTTACTAAAATAAAGAAATAATTAAAAAAAATTATATTAGCGTTTAATTTTTAAATATCATAATTTGTATTTCAGTTTTAGTTTAAGTTCATTTCAGTTTTAGTAATTTTATTTCTTCAACTTAAACTTATTTCAGTTTGTTACCAGGGAAATGTTTCTAAACTTCTGTTAGTTGAAGTTTTCATCTAATGTTTATATTTTATTTCAGCTTATTTCAGTTTTAGTTAATGATAAGCCTAATATGAGCAGAACTGTCACTTACAGTATGATTCACTTGTTACACAATCATTTATATTCATTTATTTTTATATTTCCAGTTTAATTTTAGTTCAGTTTTTAGTCATTTGAATATATGCTTTTGTTATTTATATTAGATCTTTGATTTTTTAAAATATGACTATTTAAGTTTAATTAGTTTGTATTTATATCCAATTAGTCATTTTAGTTCTTCATCTTAAACTTATTTTAGTTATTTGCCAATTAATCATTTCTATTTTTCCTCTAGTTGAAGTTTTTAGATGTATTTTATTTTATTTAAACTTTATGTTAATTAACAAAAATGTTGTAATAGTTTAGTTAATAATAAGCCTGCAATGATGAAAACCCTGTTAGAATAACGTAACGCTTGTCTTCAGGTTCACACACACCTGATTAGAGTTCATGTAAACCTGGTGTGTGTGAACCTGAAGAAACACACTCCTGATTAGAGTTCACACACACCTGATTAGAGTTCACACACACCTGATTAGAGTTCACACACACACCTGATTAGAGTTCATGTAAACCAGGAGGAACTGTTCGGTCACTTTCAGCTCAATCTCTCTCGGTGTGTCTCGGGCAGAACGGACTTTAGCACGAGACGAGTTTATGTCTGGCTGTAGTTCAGTGTTATTGAGCTCACTGCAGTCAGTTTAGCTGTAAGTGTGTGTGTGTGTGTGTGTGTGTGTGTGTGTGTGTGTGTGTTTCAGGGTGCTGAAAGAACAGTGGATTCGGGCGAAGTACGA
>QVTF01026170.1:0-20000 GCA_003573665.1 Oxygymnocypris stewartii | reverse complement strand
TGTGGGATTGGCGCGTCCTCCAGCACGGTTTATATTGTGAGAATGACCAGCGTTTTCCTGCTTGCGATACCACAGGCGTACAGTAAAATCATCATTAATGAATAGAGTGCATTAAGGTGTGTTTGTGGTCTGATGTGTTTCTGCAGCAGACAGAAGGCTTTAAGAAGCGCTGGTTCACGCTGGATCACCGGCGGCTCATGTACTTCAAAGATCCTCTGGTAAGACGAGTACGCTTCCACGAGAGGGACATGTGATCAGCTGTGTTAGCAGCTGCTCTGAGATCAGCAGTCTGCCGGGGTTTACATGCTTAATAAGACATCAGCAATCAATGGACTTTACCTTCCACACCAGCTGATCAAATACAGCAATAGACCAACTAATCCACATTTGATTTCAATTAATACGTGATCAATCAAAATATGTTACTTAATTAAAAAACAACTAATCAAAATTTGATTAAAATTAATAAGTGATCAATCAAAATATGTTACTTAATTAAAAAACAACTAATCAAAATTTGATTAAAATTAATAAGTGATCAATCAAAGTATGTTACTTAATTAAAAACCAACTAATCAAAATTTTATTAAAATTAATAAATTAATAAGTGATCAATCAAAATAGGTCAAAATATGTTACTTAATAAAAAAACAACTAATCAAAATTTTATTAAAATGAATAAATTAATAAGTGATCAATCAAAATAGGTAAAAATGTTACTTAATAAAAAACAACTAATCAACATTTTATAAAAATGTAAAAATAATAAGTAATCAATCAAAATAGATAAATTTTTTACTTAATAAAAAAAAACTCATCAGAATTTGATACAAATTAATAAGTGATCAATCAAAATAGGTAAAAATATGTTACTTAATAAAAAAAACAATAACAAATATTTTGCAAATGATGTTTTAAATTGTTATAGTATATGGTAAACCAGTTAAGTCTTACGCTAAATTCAACCAAATGTATTGTTTTGTTTTTAGTTAATAAATGACTAAATTAATAAGCAAAGAGCTATAGATACATTGGCTGTAAATCCATTGGTATATACATATATTTTTAGTAAATTGCAGTCAATCAAATATATCTTTCTTTAAACAATTATTAATGTGCATGCTGTTTTTATGACCATATTAATTGAGATACTTTTTTGCCGTATTTGTACTTAAGACAACGAGTGAAGCCAAAAGATCATTAGAGTTAAATAACGACACACTTTCCCGTTTACACTCACATTTGAACATGATGATTGCAAACAAGCAGATGGATATATTTTGAGTCAATTACTTTTACATAAAATAATTAACGTTTAATGAAGAAATTGCATTAAGAAAAGAGAAAATGATACACAATACAACACATTTCATGTCCGTTACCATAAGAAATAACTCACCTCTGTTTGCCATAACAAGCGTTTACACGTATAAGGACATCTAGAGCTGTTATAAACCACAGGACACGTTATGATAGTAATCTAGTACAAAGAGAAACGCCTGTCCAAACAGCATCTGCAGAACGACTGATTCAGCTTGAATGAGGAACGAGAACTGCAGCGAGTTTCTCCTGTGTGTCTGGCAGGATGCGTTTGCTAAAGGACAGGTGTTCCTGGGACACCGAGATAACGGATACCGCGTCAAGATCGGACTCCCCGCCGGAACCCACTACAGCGGGGCGTGGCAGTACGCCATCACCATCGAAACGCCCGACCGCAGCTTCCTGTTCACCTGTGAATCGGATACGGAGCAAAAGGAGTGGATGAGCCATTTCAATGCAATCATCAGCACTCCCATGAGCCCACAGGAGTACACTGGTAACACCACGCGCACGCACGCACACACACTCACGCTCACACGCACAACACATGCACGCACTCACTCACACACGCACGCACCCACACACACACGCGCACACACACACACACACACACACTCACACGCGCACACACACAGACGCACACGCGCACACACACACACACACACACACAGACGCACACACACACACACACACACACACACACACACAGACGCACACACACACACACACACACACACACACACACACACACAGATGCACGCGCACACACACAGACGCACGCACACACGCACACACACACACACACACACGAGTGTCAACACCACAACATGAATGCTGCTGTGTTTTTCAGTGGAGGCCTACTTCAAACACAAACACTGATGGACCGTGGACCCCTCGGCGTGACCTCTGACCTTTCATCCGTGACCTCTGCAGCTGACCCGCCACGGATCTCACAGCACGTGCCTTGGATGTTTGTGTTTTACACTAAGTATTTGTTTGTATACTGTGCTATTATTCTGTCATTAGATCTTGAAACTCACCGTAACATTATGTTTGCATTTTCCACAAACTGTTTGCTTCCCAATCTTTTTTCTTATCTGATTTTTTTAAGGATTAAAGGCTCCATCTAGTGGTGAAATTTAGTTATTTAACATTTATTACAACATTTTCAACACATTTTAAGTGGAAGCTCTAAACCTCCTTTTATTCACATATTAAAGAGACAGTTAAAAATATAATCCTGTCATCATTTAATCAGCCTGATGTTGTTCCAAACCTCTATGACTTCCGTTCTTCTGTGGATTACAAAAGATGTTTAGCAGAATGTTCACGCTGCTCTTTTTCATACAATAACAGGTTATAGCGACCACATTTATCCTAAAAAAACACCAAAAAGCCATATAAGTGTCATAAAACTATCCATCATGTATCTTGATAAAATATTCACACCCTTTTATTTTTGTCATGTTGCAATTTTTTTTCATTAATCTGCATTCCATATCCCATAATGACAAAGCAAAAACCAGATTATTATTTTCAAGTCAAGTATACATATATGTATATACTAAAATGAAAAAAAAAAATAAAGCATTATAGCATAAGGTTGCTTACAACATGACAACATTTAAAAAAAGAAGGGGTGTGAATACTTTTGCAAGACACTGTATTTTTAAGGTTTTTCTCTCATATGATGTTTTGTGTAATGAACAGACTGAAATATGTCTCTGTAAATGACATACATGTGTCTACCACAGCTCTAAACTCTCATTGGTTCTAGTGTGTCACATGACCGTTCAATCACCATATTTAAAAACACATGGTCATAAATGAGATTGCAGAGCTGAACTGGAAGAGAAGATTCTGACTCAACATGAGGGTGATTAAATCTTGACAGAATTGTATTCTCCTGTAGTAGTATTATTATCCCTCAGGGTTTATAATGCAGATTTTTAATAAAGTACTGATATAACCATGTGTTTGAGGTCTGATTTTGATTGTTCATGTGAGCTGGAGGAGGATATTAGTGGACGTGTGAGTGTGAATGGAAGGTTATTAAATGCTGCTCATGATCGGGGGGGTGTGAAACGGCACCGGGGTGTTCAGAAATGCTCAAACGCTGAACGGCACATCACACCCACCTGAGAGAAAGAGAGAGAAGAGACGGACACGAGAGAAACCTGCAGACACAACAGAAGAGCAGAAGGCAAAGGATACAGAGAAGAACATCAGAGGAACGTCTGTTTGGAGGTTTATTTGACCACAATCCTGAGTTGGATCATGGGTATGTTTAGGACTTGTTGCTCCGTGTTCATTCGGTGCTTTGATATTTGAAGAAGCTTCTCTGTCTGTTTTCCGCCATAAGGCCATTCTAATAACAGCAGGTCCACAGAAGGACCGTTTTTGGGACTTTTCAGTTAAAAGCTATTTTCGAAGAGCATTTGAATTATCGAAATAACTTTTTTCCACTATAAAGTACATTTGGAGAAGTTCCATGGATGTCAAAGGCTCTTCATGCAACCATCAATGCCAGTAAAGAAGTGAAACAAGAACTCGGTTTTACAGGAAATATTTGAATCTAGATCTTCACCTAATAGCAGTGATGCCACATAAGAAGGATTTCGGGAAGCTTTCAGTGATCAATTCTTAAAAGAACTACTTTTTTATTTACGGGAAGTACATTTAATAACCTTTTTCCACTATAATGGAAAGATTACATGGATTTTAAAGGTTCTTCTTGGACCCATTGATATCTATAACTAGAGCTCAGCTTTCTTAGGAAATATTCAAATTGATATATTTCTCCCAGATCTTCTCATGATGTGTGATGCCACAAAATAATGATTTTGGGAAGATTTCAATGATTAATTCTCAAACGAACCACTTTTGTATTTACTGTGGACAACATTTAATAACCCTTTTCCCACTATAAAGGACTTCTTGTGCAATGGAGAAGTTCCATGGATGTTAGAGGTTCTTCTTGAAGCCATTGATGTTATAGGAAATATTTGAATTTATATATTTCTTCTTACGATGAGTAACTCGCCTAATGCCAGCACCGCAGCCGGAAGCGCTGGAGTAGTTTGGGTCACTCCGCTCCTGGGCGCCACCCTCGTCACCATGTGTGTTTTAGGCGTGACGGGAAACCTGTACACCCTCGCCATCATGCGATCGGCCACGTTACGGCGCGCCGGCTCCATGTACGTCTTCATCCTCAACCTGGCGGCGGCGGATCTGCTCTATCTGGGCACTATCCCGTTCGTGGTCTGCACCTACTTCGCCCACGACTGGTTCTTTGGGGAAATGGGCTGCAGGTTGCTGTTGAGTCTGGATCTGCTCACCATGCATGCCAGCGTGTTTGTGCTGGTGGCCATGAGTCTGGAGCGCTACCGTGCCGTGGCCGCTCCTTTCCGAGCCCGTCGCTCGACCGTGCGTATTCACTGGCTGATGGCGTTGGGAATCTGGGTGGCAGCGTTTGTATTGACGCTCCCTATGATGTTGATGATCCGTCTGCGAGAGGGACGTCCCAGTACGGCGGGCCTTGTCAAACGCATCTGCTTCCCAACGTGGACGTCCGAGGCTTTCAAGACGTATCTGACCGCGCTCTTCTTCACCAGCATGCTCCTCCCCGGCCTGCTGATGGTGGGGCTTTACGCAGGTCTCGCCTGGCATTACTGGGCCGCCCAGGTTAACCTGACTCACGGATCCTCGTCGTCCGCTCGCAGGCGCCGACTGAAGCACAAGGTGGTGGGAATGATCTTCTGCATCGTGGTGGCATACTGGGCGTGTTTTCTGCCGTTCTGGGGTTGGCAGATGGCGAAGCTCTTCTCGTCCGAGTCGCTCCGCTCTCTGTCGGCCTCCGCTCACACCTACGTCAACTTCTTCGTCACCTGCCTGACGTACGGAAACAGCTGCATCAATCCGCTGCTCTATACGCTGCTGACGCGCAACTACCGTGACTACCTGGCGCAGAGGGGTCAGTCATCAGGGGCGAGTCGAGGGGACCAGAGGTCAGCCGTGGGGGTCAACCCCCTCCAGGATCAAATTGGATGAGTTCAGAAGAGAACGCTGCTCTGGGTACAGCTGCGTAAACATAGGCACTATGCTAAGACTGTGTCTGTGTTTGGTCACCGAACATTTTTGAATTTTTTTAATTCTTTGCTTCATCGGAATGTGATGACACTTGGTGACTTTTGTCGCATTAGCTATGTGAACATGCAAAACAATCATGGAAATGATTTGAATATGTTAAAGGGTGGAAAAAAATAAAATAAAACTTGATATCTTCATGGTCCAGCTAGTCCAGAGGTGCCCGGTCATACTTCTCAGATTCAAATTAGCCCAATCTACGTTTTTATGAAACATTAAAGTTATGTCCACTGCATGATATTTTACACTTGACTTTACACATTACCAAAACGGTTTATTGTACACATGCATCAAAAATGTAATTTCTGCACCACTAGCGCAGCATAATTGTGAAGATAATGTTTTCAAACAGGTTTCTCAGACACTCCTCCCTCACTTGTCATTGGCCAGCCAGAAATATAGCCCCACCCCAGGCTCACGTGATTGGTTGATTCAGAAGTTAATATGATAATCAAATTATAATCAATCAAACAGATCAGTGTTGTGAGAATGCCAGTGTTTGACTCTTCCGGATGATTACCCTACAAATGTTTTATATGACTTTTTGTATATTAATATTGATATGTAAAAATTCACCATGCGATCAAGTAACGGATGAGTTTTTACAGAAGTACTGTAGCATTTGTTCGGACACACACCTTTGACATGAACAGCAGAAGATATGGGAACTGGGAAGTGTTTTCTCTTCCCTTTTTAAAGTTGATAGGGTGTTATATTAGTTATCTATTCATATATTGCTCACTATTATTACAGTATTATGTAGTGAGTTCATTGGTTAGAGGTTATAATGTTATGATCTGCATTCATCATTGTTTTTAACTGTTGTTTGTGACCCATCAGACCGGACCCGAGGCTCAGTTTTGGATCAGACAAACGCTGCTGTGTATAGTCTGAGTCTGTATTTGTAGTTTTGAATATGACTTGATGGACAGACTTTATGGTGCTTGTGCGTATTTCTTTGACCTGTGGGCTAATAAAGTTCATTCATGCAGATGATTTGTGACTTTGTCTCTTCAGAGGTTCGTTTAGTAAAAAGTTCAAGATAAATAAAGTTAATTTACCTATAATGATTCAGACAAATGGCTGTTGAACTCTTACAGAGGTGTGTGTGTGTGTGTGGTGCGTTGTGTGTGTGTGTGTGTGCGTGCGTGCGTGCGTGCGTGCGTGGTGTGTGTGTGCGTGTGCGTATGTGTATGTGTGTGTTTAAGTATATATATATATATATTAGTGTGTGTGTCTGTGTGTGTATGTGTGTGTTTAAGTATATATATATATATATATATATATTAGTGTGTGTGTGTGTGTGTGTGTGTGTGTGTGTGTGTGTGCGTGTGCGTATGTGTATGTGTGTGTTTAAGTATATATATATATTAGTGTGTGTGTGTGTGTGTGTCTGTGTGTGTGTGTGTTTAAGTATATATATATATATATAGTGTGTGTGTGTGTTTGTGTGTGTTTAAGTATATATATATATTCGTGTGTTTGTGTGTGTTTAAGTATATATATATATATTAGTGTGTGGTGTGTTTGTGTGTTGTGTTAAGTATAATATATCTATTAGTGTGTGTGGGTGTGTGTGTAAGTATATATATATATATTAGTGTGTATGTGTGTGTGTGTGTTTAAGTATATATATATATATTAGTGTGTGTGTGTGTGTGTTTAAGTATATATATATATATAGTGTGTGTGTGTGTGTGTTGGTGTGTGTGTAAGTATATATATTATTAGTGTGTGTGTATGTGTGTGTGTAAGTATATATATATTAGTGTGTATGTGTCTGTGTGTGTTTAAGTATATATATATATATTAGTGTGTGTGTGTGTGTTAAGTATATATATATATATATATGAGTGTGTGTGTGTGTGTGTGTTTGTGTATATGTATATATAATATATATATATTAGTGTGTGTGTGTGTGTGTGTGTGTGTGTGTTTAAGTATATATATATTAGTGTGTGTGTGTGTGTGTGTAAGTATATATAATATATTAGTGTGTGTGGTGTGTGTGTTTAAGTATATATATATATATTAGTGTGTGTGTGTGTGTGTGGGTGTGTGTTTAAGTATATATATATTAGTGTGTATGTGTTGTGTGTTTAAGTTATATATATATTAGTGTGGTGTGTGTGTAAGTATATATATATTAGTGTGTGTGTGTGTGTGTTAAGTATATATATATAATTAGTGTGTTTGTGTGTGTTTAAGTATATATATATATTTTGTGTGTGTGTGTGTGTGGTGTAAGTATATATATATTAGTGTGTGGTGTGTGTGTGTGTTTAAGTATATATATATATATATATGTGTGTGTGTGTGTGTGTGTGTAAGTATATATATATTAGTGTGTGTGTGTGTGTGTGTGTGTGTGTTTAAGTATATATATATATTAGTGTGTGTGTGTGTGTGTGTATATGTGTGTGTTTAAGTATATATATATATTAGTGTGTGTGTGTGTGTTTAAGTATATATATATATATTAGTGTGTGTGTGTGTGTGTGTGTATATGTGTGTTTAAGTATATATATATATTAGTGTGTGTGGTGTGTGTGTGTGTGTGTTTAAGTATATATAATATATTAGTGTGTGTGTGGGTGTTTAAGTATATATTATATTAGTGTGTGTGTGTGTGTGTTTGTGTTTAAGTATATATATATATATTAGTGTGTGGTGTGTTTAAGTATATATATATATATATAGTGTGTGTGTATGTGTGTGTGTAAGTATATATATATATTAGTGTGTGTGTGTGTGTGTTTGTGTGTGTATGTGTGTGTGTAAGTATATATATATTAGTGTGTGTGTGTTTTAAGTATATATATATATTAGTGTATGTGTGTGTAAGTATATATATATATTAGTGTGTGTGGTGTGTGTGTGTGTTTAAGTATATATATATATTAGTGTGTGTGTATGTGTGTGTTTAAGTATATATATATTAGTGTGTGTGTGTGTGTGTGTTAAGTATATATATATATTAGTGTGTGTGTGTGTGTAAGTATATATATATATATTTGTGTGTGTGTGTTTGTGTGTGTTTAAGTATATATATATATTAGTGTGTGTGTGTGTGTGGTGTGTGTGTGTGTAAGTATATATATTAGTGTGTGTGTGTGTGTGTTTAAGTATATATATTTAGTGTGTGTGTGTGTGTAAGTATATATATATATATATTAGTGTGTGTGTGTCTGTGTTTGTGTGTGTATGTGTGTGTTTAAGCATATATATATATTAGTGTGTGTGTGTGTGTTTAAGCATATATATATATTAGTGTGTGTGTGTGTGTGTGTGTGTGTGTGTAAGTATATATATATATTAGTGTGTGTGTGTGTGTGTGTGTGTTTAAGTATATATATATATATTAGTGTGTGTGTATGTGTGTGTTTAAGTATATATATATATTAGTGTGTGTGTGTGTGTGTGTTTGTGTGTGTGTAAGTATATATATATATATATTAGTGTGTGTGTCTGTGTTTTGTGTGTGTGTGTGTGTTAAGATATATTATATTAGTGTGTGTGTGTGTGTGTGTTTGTGTGTGTAAGTATATATATATTAGTGTGTGTGTGTGTGTGTGTGTGTGTGTGTTTAAGTATATATATATTATATTAGTGTGTGTGTATGTGTGTGTTAAGTATATATATATTAGTGTGTGTTGTGTGTGTGTTTAAGTATATATATATATTAGTGTGTGTGTGTGTAAGTATATATATTATATATAATATATATATATTGTGTGTGTGTTTGTGTTAGTGTGTGTATGTGTGTGTTTAAGTATATATATATATTAGTGTGTGTGTGTGTGTGTTTAAGTATATATATATATTAGTGTGTGTGTGTGTGTGTGTGTGTGTTTGTGTGTGTATGTGTGTGTGTAAGTATATATATATATATTAGTGTGTGTGTGTGTGTGTGTTTAAGTATATATATATATTAGTGTGCGTGTGTGTTTGTGTGTGTATGTGTGTAAGTATATCTATATATTAGTGTGTGTGTGTGTGTTTGAGTATATATATATATATATATTAGTGTGTGTGTGTGTGTGTGTGTGTTTGAGTATATATATATATTAGTGTGTTTGTGTGTGTGTGTGTTTGAGTTACATAATATTAATTAGTGTGGTCTGTGTGTGTTCTGTGTGTATGTGGTGTGTAAGTATATATATATATTAGGTGTGTGTGTGTGTGTGTGTTTGAGTATATATATATATATATGAGGTGTGTGTGTGTGTGTGTGTGTGTTTGAGTATTATATATATATTAGTGTGTGTGTGTGTGTGGTGTGTGTTTGAGTATATATATATATATTAGTGTGTGTGTGTGTGTGCGTGCGTGAGTGTGTGTAAGTATTATATATATATTAGTGTGCGTTGTGTGTGTGTTTGTGTGTGTATGTGTGTGTGTAAGTATATATATATATTAGTGTGTGTGTGTGTGTGTGTGCGTGTGTGTGTGTGTGTTTGTGTGTGTATGCGTGTGTGTAAGTATATATATATATTAGTGTGTGTCTGGAATCTGTTTTCTGTCCGTCACATTCCTCAGCTCCTGCTCCGGTCTTTTCGAGTCGCTCTGTAAATGATCATGAGATACTGGGGGGGGGGGGGGGGGGAGATCTCTAACAGATGTGAAATCACACACTGGGCTCAGACTGATAGTCTGATAGTCTCATCTGCTAAATCTGTATATCAGATTGTTTTCACAGGAATTAATTTGAGCTATACATCGAGTCATTCGTAGTCACTGTACACTACACCAGAGCTGTGAAACTGCAAATACAAGCAGTGTTGGGTAAGTTACTCTAAAATAGTCATTATATTCTATTTAATAATTACATCTTCAACAGTGTAAGTAGATTACTCTACAAACTACTCTCTCCAAAAAGTATTTAAATACTAATGACTTTCTAAATCATACATCAACCAGTTAATGATGCATGCTAAGTTAATATTGAGAATCGGACACTAAAGTGTTACCGATATTGTTATTAATTCACCAAAGTATTTAAAGTGATAAGGGTGCATAAAAAGCATGCATTTTAATCCAGTATTGTGGAATGCATGAACAGTCTTTACAGTATTAAGTTCAATTACATAAGAAGTAACTGTAATTAAATTACAGAAGAATAAGAGTATCCCTTACTTTATTTATTTTTATTTTAAGAATGCTCTATAATGGATATATCATATTTTGGTATTGCAGACACCTCGGTTGCATAAGTCTCGCTCTCTCTGTTTTTTTTAAGACAGTTAATTAATTATAAAAACAATTAATTTCAAAATGAATACCTTCTAAATTAACCACGACTTTCTAACTTCAAGCTTTAAAAGTCGTTAAATTTTAAAAGTCGTTTCTCCAAACTCTGCACTTCATTTCTGACTGTATATTAATACTTTGATATATTTGAGAACCTTTTCAAGCCCAAGAACACAACAGCGAGTCCGTTCACAATCAGCCAGTGCATTTATTTAACTCTCTTCATTCAGTGGAGTGTGTCCTGACACGTGAGGAACCACAGAAGAACGTCTCCGTCCTGCTCAGTTGACCTTAATGCTGGTGATCTTCATGTCTCCCGTCACGTGCACGTGTTTGAAGACGTCGTCACCGAAGCGGTTCGGGAAGCTCATCATGGTGCCTTCTGGGAGCTTGATGTAGAAGGAGTCGTTGTTGAAGCTGATGCTGAGCTGTTGGAGGAGAGACACGGTCAGAACGTCTCCGATCAAGTGTTCTTTCCACAGTAACTAGCAGCGTCATCCACTAACTAACTAACCACAAACAAGCACAGTACGGTCTTCAGTCCTGTTGCTATAGATCTGGCTTTTCAATTCTACACACTTCTGTCTGTCCATAAGATATGGAAGCAGAATAATAAAACAGGTTAATAGTGATTTTCATTTGATCCAATGTGACTTACACATGAGTCTAATACATGTCTACAATAGACAGGGACATTTTAAAGAATAGAATTAGAATAGAGAGTGCTAGATCTAGAGTCAAATAAAGATGGAAGAGATGTGTTTTTAGCCGATTCTTGAATTTTTTTTTATACTCAAATGTGTTATTTGTATCTCACAATTGAGTATTTTTTTCTTGCAATGTTGGGGGACAAAACTCTGAATTACAAGATATAAAGTTGCAACTGAGATAAACAAATCTGTGAGATTAAATATTTTTTTGTTTTATGGCAAGATGTAAACTCCGAATTGTGAGAAAAAAGTCAGAATTTTAAATTTATATCTTACTTTTTTTCCTCATAAATCCACCACACAATAAAAAAGGTTTTATTTCTCAATTTCAAGGCAAAAATGTGATTTTATATTCCATAATTCTGAGTTAATTTCTCAAAATTTTGACTTTAACTCAGAATTTTGAAAATGAGAGGATTACGAGATTTAAACTCGCTTGAGAGATAAAAGTTGCACATTTGTATTACATGGTGGTGGTGGGGGGGGGGGGGGGATTGTTTGTAATTGCTAATGGAATTGTAATACAAGGTCATAATTCTAAATGTAAGCCTCACAATTCTCACAGTTTTTTTTCATAATTCTGACACGGGGATAAAAAATGTAAAAGGTGATTGCAACTCTGAGTTTATATCGTGTCTTTCTGACCCCCCCCCGCAAGATAAATTCAGAATTGTACATCTTTAGCTTATTTATGGTAGACGTCATGACACTTGTGATCTAATGCAGACATGTATAAATGTGAATTTGTTGTAAGCGAGTGATTGCAGCATAACTCCTCAAAGCTCTGAGCGGTGGGCGGTTTATTGCTTGAGTGGTTAATATGTGCAAAAGGTGACGTTTTATGAGTTACTGTAATCTGTCAGAAGATGGGTAACTAACTCAGGAACCACTGGTTAAAGAGCAGAGATAAAGACCGAACTGAGGTTTGACACGGATGAGGTCAAAGGTCAGAGGTCACCTTGAACTCTGCGCCCTGTTGGAAGGGGAAACAGGGCTCGTGATGCTCGTCTCCCCAGCTGCCCTGTAAGGAGTTGCACACGACGACGTTGCTGTTAAAGCGAGGGTTGAGGTGAAGAGCGATGGCGTCGGCGTTGTGACCGATGTTGATGGAGAACCTGAGGACAGAGAGAGAGACGGAGGGTTCGAGACATGCGTGGACAGTTTCCATGCATAATATATAAACGTGCTTTCTTGCCACAGTCACCACCTTTGGTTTGCTCAGTTGGGGTTTAAAAGATCATTCATATTTAATAATCTTATTGATTAAACTGCACACGATGTTAACACTGTTAGTGTCATTATAACACTGGAAGCTGCATACAAACTACTGTATATGCAATTAACTACATGCCATTGTACAATATACATAGAGTTCAGATGCAAAATACTCTATACTTTAATATACAATAAGCATTCATAAGCATCAGGCTGTGTTCAGTAATGTTACTCTAATGGTAATACATAGGTCCTTTTATATTCAATTACTATTCAAATGCACATTTTAGAAGAAAATTTCTGATGGCATTTAGAGGCTTTTTGCATTTTTTATATATATATATATATATATGACGAGTTCAGATGCAAATTATATATATTTTTTGTAAAACCCGAACAAAAATAGACTGAGATTTTTTCAACCTCGAGCAGTTTCGAAGGCAATATAATTTTCATTGAGTTTAACTTGATGTGCTAAAATAATTAATAATAAAATATATATATATTTAAATATAAACTACAATTAATTAACGAGAAGTGTAACATATAAGATTAAATATTAAAACAAAAAAAATATTAAAATGTTTCTCAATGATAAATAACTATGTACATAAACTAAAGGTACAACGAAGGTAAAATAACTATATACATACAGTATATTTAAAAACTGGACACTATCGAGCAATATCTGTCTGTTTATGAGCTGATTTTATGACTGATTTGGGATGTTTCATGTACCACACAAACATATCATACGTATGAAAATACTGAAGGGCTACTAAAAGCATTGTTTCTGAAGGTTGAAAAGTTGGTGTACGCACGATTCACAGCCTGGTTTAGTCTTTCCAGTTATCTTCATCTCCATCCCGGCCTTAAAGCTCATGTCATTAATGGTGAACACCTGAGAGAGATGGAGGAAGACATGAACCGTTCAGACTCAGAAGTCACATTTTTCACAGTTGAATTGATATAACATGACATGGACACAGTCTGTCTTTCATTCTTCATTGATGATGCATCTGTCAAATGACTGTTTAACCTGCGAATCTGTCGATAAGAGGAACAGTTGTTGGACAGAATGTGTTATCTGAGCGGCCAAACCCAGCGTTAATGATACACCGCTGATAATAAAGTCATAAAGAGCCGGTGAGCAAACACGGATCTAACACGAGACCACACACAGACTGAAAGATAGAGCAATGGACACTCATCATATCATTTGGATTTGCATCATGCTTATATTTCTAGATGTTATTTTACAGTTCAGATGGCGGTGATATATGTATATACTAATGCAGATGAGCGTGCTCGTTTCTCTTTAAACGAGTTTGAGTGCTGCTGAATCTTATGAAATCTCTTCTCTTGAAGCACACATCACAGCAGATGAGGTGTGAGGAAAAGCATAGGTTTAAAGTGTCATGTGGCTGTTTTCTTTGCCTTGAAATCATGATATTAAAATGTGCTGATATTCCCAAATTACAGGTTTATTTTTCAGTAAGTCGAATTAAGTCTTTAGCTCATTCTGGATTGTTTCATGCTATTTCTTAATAATAGTGTCACAAACACTCTGAGCAGCTGTAACACATAGAATAGAATATAATAGAATAGAGAGGCAGTGAAACGAAGTGATGTCACTCACCATCTTGTTGAGTTGCTGGAGCTGGAGCTGTGTCTCGTTCACCTGCCGCCCCTCATTATAAACCTAGGGGGCGGGTCCAGACACTCCAGCCAATAGGAGCAGAGCAGAGAGGTGAGGCTGAGCCAATCCAACATGTTCTCACTTCAAACTCAAACTTCACATATTGAAGCTTGGTCAGGAGTCAGGACCAGTGTGGCCAATTTGGGGATTTTGTTGTCAAATTTAGCTACTTTCTTATTGTTGCTGCGACTTTTATTGACTTTTAGCTCTCAATCATGCCATTAGGTGCGTTCGACTTTAAGCAGCGCTGCACAGAATGGTCTGTGTATGACATCAAAGTACCCGAGAGCCATTCTGAATTCATATATGACACTCACCTAGGGACGCGCGGTATACCGCTACTGTAAAATTACCGGTATTTATTATATTTCAAACGGTACGATATCATAATTTTGCATATTTCGGTATTTCCTACGCTGCTGTTCCTATGTGCTTCTCACATCGCTGCGCATCCGGTAAATGTGACATCAGAACAAGTGAACAACACATGGATCAAACAGATTAAACTATTAACGCGCCCGAAACAAACAAATGAAGAGAACAGAAGTGAAATATGGCATTACTTCGCATACAAAACAAATGATAAAGCTGAACGAACTGACCACAGGAGGAAAGACCTCAAATCTGGCTCAGCATTTGTCGCTTGCTCGTCCTGATCTTTTCAGAGAACTAATGTTAGAGATCGACAGGTTAGTAAGTGCATCATACATGCATAATTGTAAGTTTTATCCACAACTTTTTTGCGTGTTTTAAAGGCTTCCCGGTTAAATGTTTCATTGGTGGCTCATTGGTGCGCTTTTTCTGAGCCCGTAACGTTACACCTGAAGCGCGTGCACGGAAAAGCCTGTCTAACAGCGCCTGATAACTGAACCAAGTTATCTTGTGAGCCAATACTGCCATAACACAACAAGGTTTGTGTATAGACTCAGTTGGTTATGTCTAACAGGAAAGTAAACAGCCGAGACAAACAGGTGCGCGCGTGTATTAGAAACGCGCAGGTCTTAAAGGGACAGAACTAAACATGCCGCCGACTCATTAAAGGGATAGTTCACCCTAAAATTATATTTCTGTCATTATATTTACTCACTCACATGTTGTCCCAAACCTGTATTCAATTCTTTCTTGTGCTGAATACAAAACAAGGTATTTTGAAGAAGGTGGAAAACCAAACAGTTGCTTGTCCACTTTGACTTTTGATAGAATGAATAAAATACTGTGTAAGTCACTGAAGATCAGCAACTGTTTGGTTTTCCACCTTCTTTAAAATAGCATTTATATTCAGCAGAAGAAAGAAACTCAGTCAGGTTTAAAACTAAACTCGAGTGAGTAAATGATGGTATAATATAATGCTAAACTACAAAACACAAAGAGAAAATAACTCGCTACTTTTGACAGAAAAAATAATACAGCTGCTTTAATAGGAATCAATCTATATAGTGTTTTATTTGTATATTTGTTGATTCAATTTCTTGAATGTTCTGCTAAATATGCTATACCTGAAAATAATGCACTGTTTGTTTTATTTGTATTTGTAATGTGTATATTTGTTCGTATTTTTAATAACAAAGATAAAATAATGACACAGATTTTAATCTTTAATCTTTAACCTTGAAAGGCTTTGTCTTTGTAATAGGGAAATTATTTTGGCTGCTCTGCTCAGACACAATAGTAAAATCAACATGACAAAGAATCGTGAAATTGTGATATTTCTAAAATAAATAGTGATATGATATTTTTGCCATATCACCCCCCCCCCCCCCCCTACTTTGACTGTTAGAATAACACTTTAAAGAAACATTTGTTATAATTCATTAACAGCATTTACATTATTAAAGCACTTATAAATGTAGGTCAATAATTATTTATAAATTATAAATGTAAGCTACTAATATATGTTTAGTATGTTAACATTATGCATTAAACACATACCTAACGTTAACCAAGATTATGGTATCGATACCGATTTAGTATCGATACAGAGGTACTACATTCTGGTATCGTACCGAAGCCAAAATTATGGTATCGAGCCATCGCTACACTCATCACCATTTAATTATAAGCATCAAAAAATATGATTACATCAGAGCACCAACTACTCAGTGTATGAACATCTTGTTTTAGCCACAGATACAACATTTATACCACAATCATGTCAAGCAGATACTGAGAGACAGTGCATCATCGTGTCATGTGCTGCGATGCAGTGTTTCACACTTACTTTGTAGTAATAGAGTGTGTTGACTGAAATAAGTTTGTATGAATAAAGGTTTTGTTTTTGGAGAATCATAATATTTCTTATCTGTTGTATTTGAGCAGGGCAGAGATGCACTTTGGTGACACATGAAACAAATGCACAACATTATGTTATCTTTTGTGTCTTTACATCATTTCCATCATGTTTGATGTGCTTGCAAATCACAGGAAGAATTTACTAATTCAAATGTGTCGTGTAGAGTTATAAGTAGGCCTAAGCATTTCCTCGTTTCACTTCAGATGTTTTTGTTGAAGGCCTCGTCATTTGAAAAATATATATACACTCACTGGCCACTTTATTAGGTACACCTATCTTGTACCGGGGTTGGACCTCTGTTTGTCTTCAGAACTGCCTTAATTCTTCGTGGCATAGATTGAACGAGGTGTTGGAAACATTGCTCAGAGATTTTGGTCCATATTGTCATGATAGCATCACGCAGTTAATGCAGATTTGTTGGCTTCACATCCATGATGAGAATTTCCCATTCCACCACATCCCAAAGGTGCTCTATTGGATTGAGATCTGGTGACTGTGGAGGTCATTTGAGTAAAGTGAACTCATTGTGATGTTCAAGAAACCAGTCTGAGATGATTTGAGCTTTGGTGCTTTATCCTGCTGGAAGTACATCAGAAGATGGTACACTGTAGTCATAAAGGGTGGACATGATCAGCAACAATACTCAGGTAGCGTTTAAACGATGCTTATTTGGTACTAAAGAAAATATCCCCCACACCATTAATTACAATCTGTCACATAACTTAGTTACACGGTAAATACATTTTGTTTCACGTAAGTTCAACAGCTACTCCTACGTATTTAACTATGTAATTACTACTGTATTATGACACCTTAAAATAAAGTGTTACCAGAGATTTTCCTCCAGAAACAGGAATCTTTTCATTGATGGGTAGTTGATGTGTCATACTCCATATCTAATTATATTTGAGATCATAGTAAATATTAATTGCATGTACATTTCAAATTGAATTTGTCACATTGCAGAGCCTAGTCAAAATGAACCAGTGAAGACAACAAATTAATAAACATGATGCACACTTCCCTGATTGTTGTCTCGGTGTTTTTTGCGGTCACATCTTCTGTGGTCAGTATAGTTTTGACGAGTTTCTGTGAGCTGCTTGTTTGATTGTAGAGGATGTTCAGTGAATGTGTTTTCTCACGGTCAGTCACGCGTATCGATCATTCAGCCGGACATAATGAAATCTTTCACACAGAACAGCAGCGCTCTGGATATGAAGAAGTCTCTGGATCTGTACGAGCTCAGTGTGACCGATTCAGCTCAAAGAATCGGCTGATCATCATCATCATCATCATCATCATCAGACTGAATGTCTGACAGACGGGTATGTTTAAGGTGGATCACGCTCATGTGGATCATTTGTATGTACTGTGCCTTTAAGACATGACCACTAGATGTGTGGGATTATTTTGGGATACACTTTGGATTATTACAGAATGTGTGTTGAATTAAAATGAAGCAAATGACCGTAACACATTCTATACAAAATATAATGCTTTTACTTTTCTTTGCTTTTAGTGATTTAGCAGACACTTATCCAAAGCGAGTAACAAATGAGGACAATAGAAGCAATCAAAACCAACAAAAGAGTAACAAAATGCACATCTTTTTTTTAAAGAAACGAGTAAACAAAATAGGAAAAATGCAGTCATAAATCTCTATTTGCATATATTCGTATTCATTACGGTTATCTGGATTCATCTTGTATATACAATATATCTAAATTGAATTACAGGCAGCAGAATATCTTTCATTCATCTGTTCGTAGCAGACTTCACATTACACGTGATTAGAGTCACTCGGAAAGCAGAAGTGAGTTCATGTGTTGAGGAAGAACTTAATGAAGCAGCAGGAAGTGTGTGTGTGAGAGAGAGAGAGAGAGTGTGTGTGTGTGTGTGTGTGTGTGTGAGAGAGAGAGAGAGAGTGTGTGTGTGTGTGTGTGTGTGTGTGTGTGTGTGTGTGTGTGTGTGTGTGAGAGAGTGTGTGTGTGTGTGAGAGTGTGTGTGCGTGTGTGTGTGTCTCTGTGTGTGTCTCTGTGTGAGAGAGAGCGGGGCGAGTGATAATCAGGAAGCTACGCAGGCCTCTAGAAATGATTAGCTCAGGTCTCATGTGTTTGCTCAGGGGATAAAGTGCAGAGTTAAAGAGTCTGGGCCTCTGCTAGAGACTCCTGCAGGTCTGTGAAGCTGGTGTTGATGATGGAGAGCGTGCAGCAGACGATCACGAGGGTGTCTCAGGAGCTCGGCTGCAGCTCCACGTCTCTCTGTGTGGCAGAACATCTGGACCGACACGACGAGCTGCGGCTCCTGCGCCAGGAGTTCCTCATCCCCAAAATATCAGACCTGCCTCCGTGTGAGTGACGCTTTATGACCCGACATACATCACAGCCTGACACATGACTCAGATTATATCAGCTTGATGGAGTGTTTGCTCAGATTCATACATCATCTGATTTCTGTTTTTAGCGGATTTGTCACTTGTGGACGGTTCTGAAGACTGTGTTTATTTCGCTGGGAATTCACTGGGTCTCCAGCCGAAAAACACCAAGACATACATCGACGAGGAGCTGGAGAAATGGGCCAAAGTGTGAGTCGTCTGTCTTGATTCATCAGCTGATAAACACAGACAAATATAACATCAATATCAAAGAAAAACTGTCAACATTCATTATTTTTTATGGTTTTATTTTGCTTGTTAAAAATTTTCACACCAGAAAATTATCATAACTGCCAAAAATATGATTTTTCACTTTAAGGTAACTGGTAAACAAGTTCGTTACTGAAACATGCTTTTCGTTTTCTGTTAAAATTGCTACATTTTTTTAAGTACATATATATATATTTATTAGTTTATTTATTTGCCATGACAAGCACTGTTAAGAATGAATCAGATAAAAGAACAGACATGCTTTGAAGGAAACACAGTAGTCCACTGTTGTGTTTATGTGTGCTGTATAAATACATGAAATCCCATAATACTTCAGTGACTGTAGCCACATGTTGTTTCCAGCGGTGTCCATGGCCATCTGAAGGGGTCACGACCTTGGGCCTGGGCTGAGGAGACCCTGGAGGAGCTGATGGCAAAGATCGTTGGTAATTAAGAGCTTGTCATTGAGTTACAGTCTCATCCAGTCTGAGAATATAGCTGATGAATGAGGTTCATGGGGAACATTTGCTTTCATATCTGTGTCTCTATGAGATTCAAACACAGAGAGTAGCCACACATATCTCTGTAGATAGAACATGGGAGGTTCAGCTAAGAGGACTTTACCCCCACATTTAATCCTGGAGATCCTGATTTAGCCAGTCTATGTATGTTTGAATCTTTAAATAGGTGCTAAACCTGAAGAAGTGGCTCTGATGAATGGATTGA
>QVTF01026168.1:0-40503 GCA_003573665.1 Oxygymnocypris stewartii | reverse complement strand
TCGTGATGATCTGACTCAAATTTAGTGAGGATCACTTTAGAGGAGAAGAGTAGGAAGAATTTAAGTCTGC
The DNA here is from genome assembly GCA_003573665.1 of Oxygymnocypris stewartii. Classification (NCBI taxonomy): domain Eukaryota; kingdom Metazoa; phylum Chordata; class Actinopteri; order Cypriniformes; family Cyprinidae; genus Oxygymnocypris; species Oxygymnocypris stewartii. The sequence goes on along the minus strand of QVTF01026168.1, from coordinate 40,433 downwards.
ATTTGACAAAATCTGAGAGTCTCGAAACTCACTTGTAAATATATATATATTATTACATCTTTATTTGAGTTTGAGTGAGAACATTGCATGGCATTCAGCTACAGAAAGCATTGAATGCTTACTAAGCATATAAGAGACAGGAACATTATCACGGGAGAAGCCATGTGTCTAAATGAAGCATGATTCATCACACCACACTAAACCACGCCTGTGAAAACCTGTTTTACCATCGTTACTTTAGTACACACACACACACACACACACCACACACACACACACACACACACCACACACACACACACACACACACCACACACACACCACACACACACAATACTTATGGTATTTGTTAATATTTTGAATTAAAGTTTATTTTATGTTTATTTAGATTTAGTTATAGTATTACATTAAGTTAAACTAAATAAAAATGAACAATCTGGCAACTATTAAATTAAATAAGTTGAAGGTTTTTATATTTTATTTATTTCAGCTAATGTTCATTTTATTTCAAGAAAAAAAATATTCTTAATGGTTTTAGTTTTATCATTAATTAACTATAATAACCCTTTTTAACCCAATTTTAGAATGTTTTATGTTTTTAATCCTTTTATTATATTAAATGTAATGAGGTCAAGTGACAACATACAGATTGGCTGACATTCAGATGAAAATTATAAATGTTGTTTTATTTCAAATAAATAGATTGAAATAACATCACATTTCAGAGTTAAAAATAAAACTATAAATTACTACTTTGAAAAGATGTAACATATTTGTTACAGAATCAGGCCGTGATACTTGCATACATCTTTCTGCAGAGTTTGCTTTACTTGAGGCCTAAACTAAAAAAATCTCATCTTAAGAAAAAATATATTTGCGTTATAGTTGTTTTACCAACATACCAGATGGTACAAATCTAGCATGCAGCTAGAAACCATTAAATGCTTATTAAGCATTAACAAAGAGGAACATTATCACGGGAGCTGCCATGTGTCTAAAAGAAACCTGATTAATCACACTTATATATGAAGTGAGTGAGTGATATATGAAGTGTGTGTGTGTGTGTGTGTGTGTGTGTGTGTGTGTGTGTGTGTGTGTGTGTGTGTGTAGATTTGTAGTGTAAAATGCAAAGTGCAGTCGTTTAGTTGTGTATAGTGTAACATTTATGTGCAAATGTTTTAATTAACCAACAACAATAAAAATAGCAATAATAATAGCAATAATAATAATAATTGTTCTTGTGTAAATATTATTTTAAATGATCAGAGGTTTCTTCTTACAAAAATCAATTTAGCATAAATAAATAAACAGTTCCTGAATGAACTCATCATCCAGGAAGTGACATCGTTTTGGAGGGAAAACACCTGCACAAACATCAGTGAGTATTAGCAGTGAATTGGGTGGTTTTGGGGTGTTTTGAGGTGGTTGTTGGTTTGTATCAGAGGCGGGCAGGAGTGAAGTATTTTTAAGTCAATTTCAAGTGTTTAAAGTGTTTTTCTTTGGAAAACTTCACTTCACTACATTCCAAAGCATAATGTCAAACCTTTTACTGCATTACATTTCATAAATAAAAGTTGTTGTTTGTTTTACCTTTAATACTTAAGAACATTAAAAATGTAGTACCTTCTTGTACTCAAGTAAATCTTTGAATTACTTTTACTTGAGTAAAAGTAAGAAAGTAATAGATTTCGAATATAAGTAAGTATTAAATTATATTTATTATGAAATGTAGTGCAGTAAAAAGTACAATATTATTATTTGGAATGTTGTGAAGTAAAGTTTTATAAAGTTAAACACTGATAAAGTACAGATACTTGAAAAGTACTTTTAAAGCAGAGTAAAAATCACTGTAAAACATAACTTACATAAACTGGTTATAATATGACAATAGATGCTTAAATGCCTTAAAAATGCAAAGTTGATATCCTCATATAAGCAAATTAATAACAATATTTTTTGTACAGTGTAAATAATCAAGTGAATGAATGAAGTTTGACCACAGCATATTTGAGAAGGTCTGCAATACCATTTCATAACAATAACTAATAAAGACATTTCAAAGTTACAGAGGGTTGAAAAAGTCCTGAAGAGCAGGAAGGACCCCTACAGGAGAACTGAGCACATAACTCGTCTTTAACTAAATTGTGCTGAATCTGTCTGCCACTTTGACTATTTCATCCAATTTGATTTGATTAAATAGACTTGACTTCAAACTATTCTCTTGAGACAATTAATATTTTGCTCAGAGGTGTTAATTATGATTGATCCACACATTTGTTGAAACAAACCCACTGCATTTGACTTATAGGCAAGGTGTCGCCTATACTGACGGGTTTATATACAGTTTCATAGACTGCTTTGAAAAAGTTAATCTCTTAAGATGTCAACATTTTATTATTTAATGACATAAATGTTTTATTAATATATTGTTATTTTTATAATTATAACATGTTATAAAGAAACTTGTGACACATGGTACTAAATATAAAAATTATCTTCTGTAATGTTTTTTTTAACATATCAGGGACACTGTGTTGTTTCCTCTCTATAGAGGGTCTGGGATGCTAACAAACATGTACCGGTACCGTAGTAAAAGTCCTGGGGCAGTGGGGGGGGAGTGAGTTCTGTGACTTTTATTGTGTGTCTGGACTGTGATATATGTACATGCAGGCAATCAGAGGCCAGTTTAATGTAAACGTCCCACTAAAGCTTTTGTCTGGCTTTTCCCTTTAGTAATCTGGAGGCAGCAGCAAAATTCAAAAGACCAGTTCATTTAGCTGGAGCCTTTTTAATGTTGACTGGAAACAAATCAGCTGAGGGCCCCATTTACAACAACATCTGTGTGCTAATATATGAGACCAAAGTTATAATATTTTGAGTGTAAAGTCAAAATTGCAAAAATAAAGTTGTAGAAGTGTTAGATTAATATCTTAATATTTTGATAATAAAGTCTGAATTATGAGAATAAATCATAGCAATACAAGAGTAAAATCTTATATGAGATTAAACTTTTAGAAAAGTCTAAATTGCGAGAATAAAGTCATAGCACTGTGAGTTTGAAGTAATATTTTGATCAAATAAAAATGACAATAGTAAGATTGCAACAGTACAAGAATAAAGTCTTACACAAGATTACATTTGTAGAATTTTGAGAAAAAAAGTCCAAATTATAAATAGTGTGGTTCTCAGCTTCCTACAGGGCAGGCGGAGTCGCAGGTCGTGGGTTGACAACTTCACCCGGTCTCCAGGTTGATAGAGGGGAGTTGGGGCATGCCGAGCATCTGCAAAGGTCTTGTGTCTCCGCACTGCCCGCTGGAGGTGGATGTGGGCCGAGTCCCACACTCTCTCGCTCGCCCGGAACCAGTAGTCAACAGCTGGAGCCTCCAAAGGCTCTCCCATCCAAGGGAAGAGGGGTGGTTGGTAGCCGAATATGCACTGGAAGGGAGTGAGGCCGGTGGTGAGTTTTGTGCATACTCGGCCCACAGGAGAAACGGCTCCAGCTGAACTAGTCTTCTTGGCAGTATGCCTGTTAGGTACCGTCCGAGTTCCTGGATCTTGTGTTCAGCCTGGCCATTAGTCTGGGAATGATAGCTGGAGGACAAGCTCACTGAGACTCCTAGTAGTCGAAAGCAAGCCTTCCACACTCGGGAGATGAAACTGTGGACCGCAATCCGATACAATTTCCTCCGGCACTCAAAGTTCCTGAAAACTTGATGAAAGAGGTGTTCGGCAGTTTCCAAGGCTGTAGGCAGTCCACGGAGGGAATCAATTTACAGGCTTTTGAGAAGCGGTCCACTGCTACTAGTATGCAGGGTGTTGCCTTCTGATACAGGGATATCCATCACAAAGTCAATTCCCAGATGAGACCAGGGCCGTCGTGGACTTGGGAGTGGTACGAGCTTTCCCACCAACAGATGGCATGGAGTAGAAGACATGGCACATACTGAACAACTACGGATGTACCGGATGACATCACGGACATACTGGGCCACCAGTACTGGGCTTGAAGGAGCGAGAGGGTCTGTTGGCTGCCTGGATGTCCCGAGCCCGGTACTTTGTGAACTAAGCCCAGAAGGGCTTGTCACTGGGAAGACGGTACAAAGAGCTTCCCTTCTGGGCCTCCCAGGTTCAGAGAGGGTGGCGGCTTGGATATCCCTGTCGATGTTTCAAAGGATGGGGTTAACAACGAGGGCTGGAGGGAGAATCGGCTTGGGATCCACTGGAGAATCAGGTGTGTAGAGACGCGAGAGAGCATTGGCCTTGTAGTTGCGGCTTCCCGGTCGGTAGGTAATGGTGAATTGAACCGGGTAAAGAATAAAGCCTAGTGAGCCTGTCAGGGGTTGATCCTCTTGGCTTCACGGAGGTATTGGAGATTTTTTTGGTCAGTGATGACCGTAAAAGGGTGGTTAGCTCCCTCCAGCCAGTGCCGCCACTCCTCCAGTGCCAGCTTTATGGCTAACAGCTCCCTGTTCCCGATATCATAGATTTGCTTTGCTGGGGTTAGTTTCCTAGAGAAGAAAGTGCAAGGCTGAAGGCCAGGAGGCTCACCAAACTGCTGAGACAGCACGGCCCCGACTCCCGTGGTGGAGGCGTCTGCTTCTATCACAAATTGGACGTGTGGATTGGGGGTGGCGAAGGATGGGGCCCTTGCTGAAAGCGGTCTTGAGGGTTTCAAAGGCGTTGTGTGCGCTGCGATTCCAGGACAGGGACTTGGGCTTCCCGCGAAGCAGGGTGGTGAGCGAGGCTGTGAGCAAACTGAAATCCTTGATGAAGCGACGATAAAACTTGGCGAATCCTAAAAATCTTTGAAGCTCCTTGACATATTGAGGGGTTGGCCATTCCCTGACTGCTTTCACCTTCCCTTGGTCCAATCTGGATACCCTCTTGACTCGTACTCGTAGTGGCCAGAGGAGTAATGAATGCCGTCTTCCACTCATCGCCTTCCCGGATCCGAACAAGCTTATACGCACTTCACAGGTCCAGCTTAGAGAAAATGCGTGCCCCACGGAATTCCTCTAGAGCGGCGGGGACCAAAGGAAATGGATAGGGAAGCTTGACTGTCTGTGAATTCAGTGCTCGGTAATCTATGCAGGGCCTCAAGCACCTGTCCTCCTTACCCACAAAGAAGAAACTTGACACTGCTGGCGAAGTGGATGGATGGATGTAACCTTGATTGAGAGCCTCTTGAATGTATTCCTCCATAGCCTTGTGCTCCGGAATGGACAATGGATATACTCTACGCTTGGGGAGTTTGTGTCCAGGCAGCAGATCAATGGCACAGTCCAATGGCCTATGAGGTGGTAATTTGGTGGCTGCCTGCTTACTGAAGACATCCTGGAACGCCCTATAATCAGATGGGATGGTGGGAGTTGTACTGGGTTCGGGGCTCTCTACCCGCATGGAGGCTACCTGAGCGGCAGGCGACTGGAGACGAGAACGAGGAATTCCTTTGAGACAGTGTTGGTGACAGAATTCGCTCCAGCGAATTACCTCACTTGTCTCCCATCTGATTTCTGGGGAATGGATGATGAGCCAAGGGCGTCCAAGGATGAGATCCACGGTGGCTTCCTCCCGTACCAGAAATACGATCTCCTCCTCATGCAAGTTCCCAATCCGAAGTCTTAGGGGAGGGGTCTCAAACCTCACACAACCACATCCTAGCGCCTTTCTGTTGATGGTTTCGACTCGGAGTTCTCGGGCATGCCGTTGACGGGGCAGGTGGAGACGGGCTATGAGGTCTTGGGAGATGAAGTTACCCAAGGAGCCCGAGTCGACCAAAGCGGAGGCTGTAATGGATTGAACTGAGGTGAGCAGTTATATATTCAGCATAGTAAGCTTGGCAATGGTAGGGTCAGTTTGGAGTGTACTTACCGCTGAACGTGGAGGTTTAACGGGACAGGCTTGGATATAATGATCAGGAGAAGCGTAATAGAGACACAGCCCAGCCATCCATCGGCAGGCTCGTTCACGGGGGTATAGACGAGGCATATCCACATGCATGGGTTCTGGTACTGGGAAACGTTTGCGGGTGAGGCTGGCTGGTGCGCGGCTTCAGCAGGGTGGCAGGCTGATAGGTGTTGTGAGATGCGGTTAGCCTTCTGCATAAAACTCTCTAACCCCACAGTATTGTCGTAAAATTGCCATCTGGGCGCGGATGCGAACGTCTAGTCCCTGACGATAGTTACTGAGCAGGGCTGACTCGTTCAAGCCGCAGGTGGCCGCCAGAGTGCGGAATTTCACTGTGTACTCGTGGGTAGAAAAACTGCCCTGTCGCAAACGCAGTAACTGGTCCACCTCTGAGAGCGCTCGGGTAACGCTTCCAAAAACCTACTTAAAATGATTGGCAAATGCTTCATAGGAAATTATTATGGCAGTATTGGCGTTCAATATGGCTTTAGCCGAAATCAAAGCTTGATCCGAGAGAAGAGAGATCAGAAAGGCTACCTTGGAACGCTCAGTGAGAAATTTCTGTGGTTGCATCTTAATATAGAGGGAGAGTTGCAGAAGAAAGCCGCCACAGCCAGCCGGATCACCCGCATAGACAACCGGTAACGCCATGGGACTGGCCGAGGCAGATGGTGTAGGGGCAGGAGCTGGTAGCAGGGAAGCACGAAGACTGTTGACCAGCTCCTCCAAGATTTCCGTCGGAGATGGAGGCCAGGGATCCATAGTGGTGTCGGTTTAGGACCGGTCTTCTATCACAATGAGAGTCGGAAATAACAGGTAAATAACACACACTGTAATATTTATTGTGGGAATTGCTGGAAGAGAGAAGTGACGAGCTGGTGAGTATCTTGTGAATAGATATCTTCGGTGGATCTGTGCAAGAACTGATATGCTTATCGTTCACAGGGGAATAAAGTTTGGGCACTGGGGAGAGCGGGAGTCGACGCTGGAGAATCGTTGGAGAACCCTGAGTCCCGGAGTAAACACTGGGGAATCGCTGGAGAGTCTAAAAGGCAAGAAAACACAGGTAAGTGCAAAGGAAGTCGGGTACTGTTCAGTGTGGTGAACCGTAGACCGGACGATGTGTCAGAGAGCGTGTGGAGTTTGTAGGAGTGTTGATGAGGGACAGCAGCTGCAGGTGATCAAAACTCAGTTGTCTGGGATCTGGTGATTGCGGTTGCCGGTGGTGAATGTGACTCTCTGACACACTACTAGTTATATTACTTTTTCTTTACGCCCCACAGAAGTTGTAACTGTGTATTTTCTGTTTATCTTCTCCTCACCATTTGACCAAAATCCACATTGGATCGCAGTCAGAACTTATTACAGACACTTACTAGTGACTGATAGTGACATTCAAGTAGAAGTGTTGTATTAATCTCATTAATTGTCATGTGTAGCTTGAAGCTAATTGTAATTTCGCTGTTACACATATACAATTATATTGCATTATGTAATCACATAAGTAAAGTTTGTAAAAAACTTTAATTTTACCCCCAAAAATGTAATTATATTAATATAAATATAGCACATGCTGATCAGAGGGATGTAGTGCCAGAGCAAAGTAAAGGCACAACTTACACAACTGTGTTCACATCATATATTTTTCCCGACAAAATCAATGTAATGCAGTATTTCTATCTGAATGCAAGCTGAATGATTGCCTGCTGCACTGGGGAAAAAACAGGCATATTCTAGTCGTGAAAATTATGAAAATAAATCTAGGAATTATTTAATTTTTGGATTGTAAATCAGCAGGGTTGAGGCATCAAAAGTAACTAAGTAACTAAGCTGTTTTATGGATGGTAACTTTAATATTATTACTGAAATCTTATTAAAAATTTGTTACACTACTAGTTACTGCAAAAAGTAATATTACAGTAACTATGTTACAGTAACTAGTTACGGCCCAACACTGATTTTATATATATATATATATATATATATATATATATTAGTTTGATTGTTTTATTACTATTTGTACAGTGCATTGCATCAATATGCTGCCTTTCATTCAAATATAATTCCAGAGCTCTGCATATCTCATCTTTCTGTACCTGTTGAAACGGTTCAGGTATTTGTGAATTAGGTTCTCAGCTCAGACAGCGAGTTTCCACCTGCAAAACACCCATAAATACCACGTTTACCTGTATCATAGTAAATGTGTCAGTATATGAGAAACACACAGACCATTACACAGAGACACGCACTCGGTTTTGTTTAGAGAAAAGCAGTTCCTTAGAAAATGCTGTGCTTGTTTGTAGGCATCTCTTATAGGCTGAACGTGTAGGCGTATCTCACATCTGTAACAGGAAACAGATGGAAAGAGCAAATTCCGCAGGTAGCTTTATATGGGGTAAAACTATAAACGTCTCCTGCTGTGATTTTCATAGGTGCGGATGAAAATAGCATTCATTTAAAACTCACTATAATTGCACTAATAACTTACTGCACAACTAAAGGCATAAAAGAATGCATTTGCTGCTGATGTAGAGTGTGTTTAATTGTGTGTTTGTTGTGCATGCGAGTGACTGCGGGGTTTTCACTATAAACTTTGTTTTCAATGTGAAATGCTGACATTGTTCTCTGCTCCAGGTTCCAGAATGGCCCAGAGCACGAGAGAGAGAGACGGATACAGCAGCTCTTTGTGCTTTATCAACCTGTTTGTGTGTTTGCTGTGACTTTTCTTTTTGGCTATAATTATTGATGGCTCTTTTCCAGTTCTTAAACCACAGAAGGAACACATTTAAAGACACGCACACAGACATATCACTCAAATGCTTGGGATCACTGTTATTTTTTTTTTTTAAGAAAGCATTTTTTAAAGAAGTTTTATTCAGCAAGGGTGCATTAAATTGATCAAAAGTGACAGTAAAGACATTTATAATTTTATTAAATACTCTATTTAAAATAAATGCTCTCATTTTTATTAATCAGCAGAGAATTTTGAGATCCTGATGGTTTACACAAAACAATAAAGCAGCACAACACACTGATAATAATAAGAAATGTTTCTTGAGCAGTAAATCAGCATATGAGAATTATTTCTGAAGATCATGTGACACTGAAGACTGGAGTAATGATGCTAAAAATTCAGATTTGATCACAGCAATATAATTTATTTTAACGTATATTCACAGAATTTTAAATTGTAATAATATTTCGCAATTTTAATTTATTTTAGTACAAAAGAATGCTGCCTTGGTAACACTTTTATTGATACTTCTGATGTTGGTATTTTGTTTACAGTATACAGTGGGGTATAAAAGACTAACTACACTGAAAATCTGGAAATTTTATTTTATTGCATTACATTGCATTTAACCTGAAAATAAAGTTTTAGAATTGAAAAGATAAGATAAAAGATAAAAATCCATTATTTAGGTGACTAATCAAATGTAATTTGAAGTAACGTGACTTTGTATAGACGTCCTGTTCTTCTATTGAATCGTATGATGCTCTTTCGAACATCTGAAATCATGCTTCATGAAATCATGCTGAAATCATGAGGTTTTGTTCATACGGAGGTGTGAAATGCAAAGAAGATTGTTTTTAGTAGTGATCTCTAACTTTTGGACCCCATTGTATGTATGTATGAAACCCCTTTGACCCAGATAAACCGGTCCTGTCTTAACATGTAGTTTTAGGGGACAGAGCTGTGTGTGTGTGAGTGTCCATGTAGCCTCTGGTTAAGAAGGAAATACACCCTCTTACAAACCTCTGTGCCAACTGTTGTATAACAAAGCTGTTAAATGAGAGGGGCCCTAAAACCCTACATTATTTATGCCTGTGTGTATGCGCCTGTGTGTGTGTGTGTGTGTGTGTGTGTGTGCGCACGTGTGTGCCTGTGTGTGTGTGTGTGTGTGTGTGTGTGCACGCCTCTGTGTGTGTGTCTGTGTGTGTGTACGTAAGTGTGTGTGCACACCTGTGTGTGTGTGTAGGGGGTGTGCGTTTATGTAACAGGCTTGGGCTCTATATAAGCTCCTGCAGCGGGACTCTGCGCTCAGAATTCAGCTCTCGAGGCCCTGGTTCCCACACACTCCAGACCGAGCTCTGCAGTAGCCATGGCAACAACCCTGCTGGGATTGCTGGGAGTTTTGCTCTGTGCCCTTGCCGTCAGTTCTGAGGTCACACCACAGGCCGACTTTGACCTCAAGGGGGTAAGACTGCAAGACCGGGATTCAAATATAGGTTACACTTAAATTTAAAAGTGTTTTTGTTTTTTTGTTACAATTTTTTATTTGTGTGTGTGTGTGTGTGTGTGTGTGTGTTAGAGTGTGTGTGTGTGTGTGTGCGTGCGTGCGTGTTTGTGTGTGTACGTGTGTGTGTGTATTTCATGCAAAAATGTAATAAAACATTTTATATTTTAGAACTTGTATCAAACATTGATCAGAAATTATCAAAAATTATGGAACATTGAAATATATTTTTTGTATCTATTTGGGTCAAAATAATGTTTGTTTTACTTCTATATTTTAGGTTGAGCAGAAAATGTATATTTTAGGTGCTTCAGTGTCAGGGCATCTACCAATTCATTCATGCATACATAAATAATCTCACAAAAACTTGTATCACTCATTCAATTTATAATTTAGAAATGCTTCCAATTTTGAATAGCTCAATATAACTATAATTTCTGTCTATTGGAGTAGTTAAAATGTTTGTATTTTTCAGCGTGCATATTTTGGGTGCTTTAGCGTCATTGCAGCTACCCATTTATTTCAAGCACAAATAAATAAATATTTGATAAAAATTTTTGCATGACTTTTAATATTACGAAATGCATATCAAACATTAAATTCATAATTTACAAATGCTGAAAAAAATATGGCACTTTTAACTATATTTGTTTGTGTCAACAGAAAGTGTATATTTTGGGTGTTTAGTGTTGACGTGTGTCCTTCACACAGGTGGCTGGGAAATGGTACATGATTGGTTTTGCCACCAATGCCGAGTGGTTTGTGGCCCGTAAGGCGAACATGAAGATGGGCATCGCCATGCTGACACCGTCTGATGGAGGAGATCTGGAGATGGCGTATTCCAGTCTCAAGTAAGACAAACTGATCACTAAAAAAAAAAGTAAAAACTATTTATAAAATCTTCCCATGTCGTATGATTTTAACCCTTTTCCTTCCTGTTTTTCCAGTCCTGATGGCACATGCTGGAGAATAAACCATCTGGCTCAAAAGACGGATATTCCAGGAAAATTCAGCTTCCGCAATGAACGTAAGTAAGCTAGTGTTCATCTAGACATGAAAGACGGTAGTGATTTATTCAGGATTCAGATGGGAATGATTCAGATGGGAATGTTTCCTCAGGCTGGGATTCTGACAGTGACATGCATGTTGTTGATGTGAAGTATGATGAATATGCTTTGATCCACACCATCAAGACCAAAGCCGGCTCCACCACGCTTCTCAACAAACTCTATGGTAACTAACTCCTCTTTAAAAGTTAGTATTTACATTTTTAGCAGGTTTTGAATTCAGGCCTCTTCACATAAAAACCGAAGACAACTATAGACCTGTCAGGTTAGATTCAGGTTCAACACTTATGACAATAAGGCTCTGAGGAATAGACTTACCCATATGAAAAATATTTAATACCCATTAAAACATATATTTTAAATATATGCTGTAAGCAATTGTTACATGAAACACATATTGAAAAATTTAAGATATATTTAGTTTCAAACTTTGTGTACCAAAATAATTTTAAGGGCAAGAAAACACATCCTACATTTAGGCTAAATGCAAATGTGTATGGAATAGCTTACTAGAGATCAAAACTTGAGTCATAAAAATGTATTAATGTTTTTTTTATAATATTACATTTTTATATATGGTCACACATGTTATAGACTACACAGAAACATTATCTTCTAATGTCAAAGTATTTTATTGCATTAACAATATATGGAGATATAAAACATATGTATTGGTCAATAAATGTATGTAAATATATTTTGAAACATATTTTAGCAAATGTGTAGCAGTAGCAGTAGTAGTATTATATTTCTTGCCACTGAAATACATTTTTTGTTTTGGTATATGAGGGTTGAAACTAAATATATTTTCAATTGCAAAACAAATTTTATTTAGCTTGTATTTAAAACATATTTTGGTCAGGAAAATTATATTTTCTTGCTGTATTAGAGCTCAGGTCGATTAAATAATATTACCAGACACAATTAAGTTTAACTCCATTACTTAGCACGAATTAATGTAAAAATACTTCTAAAGCATTTATTAATCTCACTTAATGTTCACAAATGAACCTTATTGTAAAGTGTTACTTTCATTTTCAGTTGACTGAATCTCTCTTCATTTTCAACCTTAGCTTTTAATCACCTCAATACATTTGAATATAAAACACCTCATTGTCCCTGGTGGATAAAATGAGGTACCTCACCCAAATTCTTCTTGTTTCACTGAAATATTACAAAGGTTATCTGGACTGTGAAGCCGTTTCTTATGAGCTTAAATCTCATGTTCCTCAGCCTGTGATGTGTGCTGTAAAAACCTTGTGAAAAGCATCAGATCAGATAATGAAAACACTTACTAAAGTTTGCGTGACATTTGTGAAGGCCGAACCCCAGACCTGAGCCAGGACGTCCTGGACAAGTTCACCGAGTTTTCTCTGGAGCAAGGTATTCTGCCTGAGAACATCGCCTTCCTGCCGAAAAATGGTAAAACACTGTTAAAAACACTCTTATTAACAGTACATATGAGTGCATCCAGGCCTGACGCGAGCATCTTTTCTCTCCAGGCGAGTGCCCGTGATGTGCTGATGAATCCTGACTGATTTATTATGACTGTAGTGAATCATTTAAAGTGCCTCTAGTGTTTTCTGCTCTCTCTCTCTCAGTCCTGTTACCCTCCAAGATCTTTCCATCATTTCTTCATGAGTTTAGACCAATAAAATCTTTTGCGAATCTGTTATGAGGCATGTGTTGTGGTTTTTATGTATTTAGCTTGTTAACTGTCAGTCATAGAATATGACATTTCCAACTTAAACTGTTGTAAATATTGAAAACTTTGGAGCATTTGGTCTCTTTTTAAAGAATTTAGCAGATTATTGAAGTGAAAAGCTATAAAAGTGAAAGTAAAAAAAAAAGTTTATGAACCCATCAAATGTAAAAATGCAAGTTTTCATTCATGTATGCATCAGGGATATAATATTTAACTAAAACTAGACTTTGTTTAAATAAATATTAACTGAAATAAAGTATGAAATATAAATAAATACATGTTTCAGCTAGTTGCCAAGGCTTTATGTAACCAAAATAAATAAGTATATAATAGATAAAATACTATAAATACACTGAACAAAATTATAAACGCAATGCTTTTGCCCCCATTTTTCATGAGCTGAACTCAAAGATCTAAGACTTCTTCTATGAACACAAAAGGCCTATTTCTCTCAAATATTGTTCACAAATCTGTCTAAATCTGTGTTAGTGAACGAGATAATCCATCCACCTCACAGGTGTGGTATATCAAGATGCTGATTAGACAGCATGATTATTGCACAGGTGTGTCTTAGGCTGGACACAATAAAAGGCCACTCTAAAATGTGCAGTTTTATCACACAGCACAATGCCACAGATGTCTAAGTTTTGAGGGAGCGTGTAATTGTCATGCTGACTGCAGGAATGTCCACCAGAGCTGTTGCCCGTGAATTGAATGTTAATTTCTCTACCATAAGCCGTCTCCAAAGGCGTTTCTGAGAATTTGGCAGTACATCTAACCGACCTCACAACTGCAGACCACGTGTAACCACACCAGCCCAGGACCTCCACATCCAGCATCTTCACCTCCTAGATCATCTGAGACAAGCCACCCGGACAGATGCTGCAATAATACGTTTATATAACCAAAGAATTACTGCACAAACTATCAGAAACCGTCTCAGGGAAGCGAAATAAATCTTTAAACCTATAAATAAACTTTAACTGAAATAAAGTAAAATGCATATTTAAAATAAAATCTTATTTCAGCTAGTTGCCAACATTTCTCATTTAAATTTACCATGATGTACTAAAAGAACTAAAAGAAAAATAACAAAAACTGTATAGACATTTATATAGACATAACTAAATGACAAAAACAAAATGACTAAAACTTTAAAAAAAATAATAATAATAAAAACTAGTATCTCCATACCACCACAATAACTCATACATTACACTGTAAATACACAACTTTTAAAGATTTTGAGAAATAATTTCCTAATTAAATAAATAAACCTGATGAACTTGCTTATGTAAATGGGAACGCTCATTATATCCCGTATTTAAAGACCTCTAAAAGGTTGTGCTCTTACAGACAACCATCTCCATAATGAAGAACAGAGGATGCAGGAAAATACTTTGCCTTTTATTTCCTTTTTATCATTTTTTTAAACAAATGTGAAGATACATCCATGACAACACAAAGTTCTGAAGTCCTCTTTCCGAAGTGTTTACATCTACACCCTCTCTTTACAGATCTGTGTACAAAACAATAAGTTATAGTCCCATAGATTCCTACTTACATTTAACTATACAACAAAGTTTCAACGATGACCAAATAAATATCTGCAGTATAAAAATGATCACAGGGAGAGAGAGGGAGGGAGAGAGAGAGAGAGGAAGGCCCGGGAGCGTCGGGAGGAAGTGCTTCCCTTCCCAACCGATGGCATCGTTTTTGCTAATGGTGCTGTTCGGACACATAGAGAGGCTGTTTCAGTGCGTCAAGGTCGAGTTCCTCTGGAAACTTCTGACCAATCACATGCAAAGCTGGACATGACATCATCCATCACAGGTTAGTGGAATTGTGACCCGAATAAGCGTCATTTGATTCGATTTTCATTATGCACAAACACAAAACAGCACATTACCAACATGACTCGCCTTGTCGATTACAGCTTTTTGTCACGTTTTGGTAACGAGTAAAGGATGCCATCCTAGTACACGCTTTCAGTGAGGTCTGACAGCAACTGTTAAGACAATTAGTGGGTATTAGTGTGTATTTGCATTGGCCGTATGTGAACAGTACCATCACTATGAAGTCTCCAGGATGAGAGAGTCACCTGGTGAAAAGGTTATTGGCAACGGCAAACATATCTAATGCATTGCTTTGAGTATAAACCAGAGAAATCATCAACCATAATCACACATACAGATCATTTGGAATCTCCTCGTAGTTGTCCTTTTAAACTAAACTCATACTGCATGTTGTGGATACTGACGAGAGAGAAAATTGGCCAGATAACTTATCAATAAGGTTATCAAAAATGATTTTGATACACATAATTGGCATACTGAATTTAATATAGTGTATGTTTAGAATTAATATGGCTGAGTCTCAAATAAAAAAACACATATTCTGGTCAAATTTCACCCCAAAAACTAAAATAAATTATATTTTGAAACTATT
Organism: Oxygymnocypris stewartii; assembly: GCA_003573665.1. Lineage (NCBI taxonomy): Eukaryota > Metazoa > Chordata > Actinopteri > Cypriniformes > Cyprinidae > Oxygymnocypris > Oxygymnocypris stewartii. The sequence continues at coordinate 25,068 of QVTF01026168.1, read as the reverse complement.
TAGAACATTGGGTGACACTGACTTATTATTTATGTATTTGTACATTTATTTTATACAACAGCAGTGCAATTTTAAATACAAATCATTGTGTTGCAATAAATATTGTTTAGTTCATTTTATACTTTGAATACACTGAAAAGGAAAAGGGTGTAGGAATAATTTGCACTAGTGAATTCCACATATTTACAAGAAATGAGAAAATAACACATTCAATTAAATGAGAAATGTTGAAGTGGCAAGACTGAAATACACTGGAATTAGTTTTTCTTCAAAAGATGCAAACAAAACATTGATTATTGGAGGATGTTTTGCTAGAAAATACCTTTTAAGTCTTTATACTTAAAAAATGTAAATTTAATTAATTGTGTGACTTGCGGTCTTCTTTTGAATAGTGAAAGAAAAAAAAAATCTACACCATTTTTAGTTCCAATAATTCCCATTCATTTTCCGATGGCTATGTACATTACTGTAACATAAAAAACATTTACTGCAATACAATGATTTGTATTTAAATTAGCACAGAAGTAGAACAAAAATAAACTTTTTTCCGTTGATTTTGGGGTTAGATTTGACCCAGACAGGCTCTTTACATGAGATTTACCCATTTACTTCACATCTCTGTGGTCCCATACATCCAAGTGAAATGCATTTAAGTCAACTTACAACATGAGAAAACATTTACCTTTGCTTGATTAAAATCCTCCTAATTACACAGACTATAGGGGTTATCTGGTCTCACAGACCCAAAATGCCATAGATGCTTTATAAAACAACTTTGTTCATAAGCTGCATGGACTCGATCCAAGAAGTTAAAAAAAATCTAAACGAAATTTAGTATAGAATAAATCTTAAAAAATGCTTTTTTTCATACATGAACCACTCCTTTTAAACATATTGGTCATTACAGATGATGCTGCATCTGTTTTTTCCTCATCATCGTCATTAGATCAGATCATATGCACCTTTTGCAATCATTAAAGGTTTGAGAGACCAGATATTCCCTATAATCTTGTCCTGATCACACACACGTCACAAAACAAGGCAATGTCTTCAGTGCCAATAGAAAACAGCCCGATGCCTTTCCAGCGCGTTTCTGAACATTAAAATCATATCCTGATGTCCATGTTTTCAAACAGCTATCTATCAGACGAACATGCTAGTAAAGTGCAAGACAGATATCAATCACATTGTCCTATATTCATAAAGCATTTCAGAGAGGTTATGTTATCTACTCGATGACAGACTGAATGCAAACGCTTCAGGAATATGCACCTGATCCCAGAGGCTGGATGCACATGTTAAGACGGACAAAACCAAACTGAAATGCATTGAAAAACATAAAACATCTACAGCTAAAGGATTAATCTGGCCAAAATGAAAAATGGCATTATTTACTCACCCTATAGTCGTATGCTTTTATTATTAATATTAATTTCTAAAGTGGAGGGGAAGATTTTCAATGAACAACAACAAATTTGGGTCTGTCCTCACACAAATATATCATACGGCTCCAGAAGATCTGGAATATAATCCACAATAATTATTTTTATATTTATATAATACATTATTATAATGATAATATTACAGTATAAAGAAAATTAGTTAAGTAAAAAAAAATTTTTTTTTTTTAATTAATAACTTTTACGTTCCTTGGCAAAAAGTCAGTCAAGCTCATTTTAAACAACATGAAAATTTTCACATTTTGAATTTTAGAGTGAACTGTTCCTTTAAAGGGATAAAAAAAAAAAAAAATTCAATTTGTGATGTTCCAAATGTGTATGACTTTCTTTCTATTGTAGAACACAAAAGATGATATTTTGACGAATGCCAGTAACTAAAAAGTTTCCGGTCCTATTGACTTCCACTGTATGAACAAAAGATAGAATGGAAATCGATGGCTACCCAAATTCTTCCAAATATATTTTTTTGTGTTACAATGGATGTCAATGGGAACCGAAACGGTTTAGTTACTTCCACTAGAAGTCAATGGGAACTGAAACTGTTCGGTTACCAACACTGTTCAAAATATCTTAATTTGTGTTCCTGTAGAATAGAAGTCAATGGGAACCAAATCTGTTTGGATGGCAACTTTCTTCAGCAGAACGAATAAATGCAAACAGGTTTGAAAACAACACGAGGGTGAATAAATGATGACAGAAATCTCATTTTCAGCTGGACTGTTCCTTTAAGACTGGAGACCATGTGATCATAAACAACTTGAACGCACTTCCAGCCTACCTCACTAAACACTTTTCTCTCGCATACAAACCCAACACACACACACTGCTATGCATGAGGGGTCTTGGTAAAAAGCCCAATACAGAGGTTGCCAACATGAGGGAGGGCGATTTCCAATCATTGGCTGTTTTAGTGTGTTTACGGAAGTGAGAGGAGAAAGAGGAGGAGCTCATTCTGCCGGCACCATGTCTTTATGGTGCCTCACAATGTGCTGGTTTTTCTCCGAAGGTCTCCGGAAGCCCTTCGAACAGTACTGACAGCGATGCGGATAATCCTTAGTATGGATGGAAATAACGTGTCTTTTGAACCCAGATGCATCCCCTGTGCTGTAGTCGCAATACTGACACTGATACACCCTCCGTTCTCGCGAACCCTTCGCGCCGCTGGCTTTCTTTACAGCGGGCGCTGCTAACTGCGCAGCACCTATAGTCCTCTTGGGGGCGGGCTTTTCTGTGGGCGGGGCTTGCGGCGGCGACGCCTCTATTGGTGGAGTCGGTGACTGCTCCGGCTGCTGTTGTTCCTTAGTGTGAACGGACAAGATATGGCGGCTGAGAATGAACGGGTCTGCGATCTTGAAGTTGCAGTGGCGGCACTGGTGCAGTTTCTTGGCTTTATGCGACGCCGAGTGTTTCTTAAGCTCGGACGGCCGGTGGAAGCCTTTCCCGCAGACGGCGCATTTATGAGGGTAGTCTTTAGTGTGCACGGAAATGACATGCCGCTTCAGGTCGCTGGAGTTGGAGCTGCGATGATCGCAGTGGCTGCACTGGTGTCCCCGAGCGTCCTCGTGCGTAGCCGCATGCTGCGTCAGCTCGTCTTCCTCGCTGAAGGTCTGGCCGCAGCGCTCGCAGTGAAACGGCAGTTCGCGACTGTGCTTCGTCTTCACGTGTGTCTTAAGATTGGACGAGTCGGCCGATTTGTAATCGCAGTACATGCACGAGTACGGCTTCTCGCCGGTGTGCGTGCGCATGTGTTTCTTTAGCTCCGACGGATGGCGGAAACCCTTGCCGCATTCCACACAAATGTGTGGGAAGCTCTTACTGTGCACGGCCAGCAGATGGCGATTGAGCAACCCTTGCTCGGCAGTCTCGTATTCGCAAAACTTGCATTTGTTCGTCTTGGTCGCGGCGGCGGGAGGAAGCGGCGACGCGATGGCCGAGGGCGATTTCTGCTCCTGTTGGTGGTGCTGGAGACGGTGCGAGAACAGCGCCGCCTGCTGATGGAACTCTTTACCGCAGGTCTCGCATTCGAACGGCACTTTGTTGCTGAGCGCATGCACCTCCATGTGGTTGTGCAGACTGGCTTTTTTGTTGGTGGTGAAGTCGCAGTCCGTGCATTGATACTTTTTGCGACTCAACGCGTCCTGGTGGTGGTTGCGAGTGTGGCGCTTGAGGAAGCCGCGGGATTTGAATTTCTTACCGCACAGCATGCAGGGGTAGACGGTCAGAGGCTGTCCATACGGACCGATGATGATCGCTGGAGATATGAGAGGAGAGAGAAAAGCATCGTAAGAGGATAAAAGAATCAGTTTTATAGCCAATAGGCTGATATAATTCAATATGCAGCTAGAGATATTAAATAAAACTTAACTCTTTTCCTGTCAGAGTGTTTGAAAAAGTTGCCAGTCAATGCGGCATCACTAGGATTTTCACTAGGGCTGCAACAACTAATCGATAAAATCGATTATTATCGATAATGCAAATCATTGACAACGATTCTCATTATCGATTAACGCTTTTCTATCGACAAAATGCATCTAAAAATAGTAAAGGATACAGAATGAGATGCCGCGGGAGAAATAGGCTACGTAATCCAAGCTGCCCAAAACATGAGAATTCTTTATTTTAATGCATTAGCGTAATGGCTTGCCCTGTCAGGCTCTTAGACAGATGCGTGTGCATCGTCAGTGCAAAAACTTTCAGTTTACGGTCATATCCTTATCTATAAATGTCACAGATTCATGCAAGCATTTCCAAAAATCCGTCCTGACAGCCTGTGTTAAGTTTAAAATACAGAATGAGTGCCGGGAGGGCACGGGCGCATGCACGCGCGTCAGACAGATGAAACACAGAGGGAGACAATTAAAAGGCTATTCAGCGCAAAAATATCCATTGTGCTGAAATATCTGTTGTTGAAAGTTAAATTAAGGCTTAAAAGTCAACATGCCGTGCAAGTATTTTATGAGAGTAGGAACTGTTAAGGGATAACAGCGTGTAATTCTGAATATAAATATGAGACGCTTCATAGCCGCCTTATTACAGGATAAATAAATAACACATGACTGTGATCAAGGTCAACGCGTGTTCCTGCAGAACATTACTCATACCTGTTGGTTAACACTGAGATTGTGTTTTTATTCGTCTTTATCATCTTTATTATTATTTTAATTTTGAATAGAGATTTAAACTATATTCACTATTACAGTGCTTAACAAATTTATTAAAACACATTTATGTAAGGATTTTAACTAATTATGTAAGGTTTGTGCCACTGCTGCTCTAAACTAACAGCATTGGTGATTACCAAAGTCATGTTTTAGCTTTCTGTATTGGTTAGTCCTCCAATATGCGTAAGCTCTTTAGTAGCAATAGTAGGCTATTTTTAATGCTATGATATAATTATTGCTGTTATCTATGAAACGAAGGCAAAGCACTCCATGGTGTTTTTTTCAGATACCCAATTACAGTCAATAAGGACATAATGGCAGCAAGAATGCAAGCTGTTGCAAGGTATAGGAGGCCATTCATGTTATAGTGGGAATTAATACTATTTTGTTGTTTCAGTTTGTTTTTTGCCCAATAAATGTCCATACAATTTTTACATTTAGACAATTTTTCCACAGATTCCTAAAATATTTTTATCTTTATTATGAAAGGTGGTCTACTAAATTGTTAAGTACTGTATGTGTATCATTCAGTTGGCACGTTTGTTTGAAAGACATTGGACAGAATGTGGAGTAGTGTGTTTTTTTGTCAAAAAAAAAAAAAAAAAAAAGCTTTTTAAATCCGATTAATCGAAAGAATAACCGGCCAACTAATCGATTATCAAACTAATTGTTAGTTGCAGCCCTAATTTTCACTAAAATGTCATGGCCCCCAGAATAGTTTGTTGTATGAATATCTGAACATGCAATACATCAAAATAGAGAACAGACCCTCTACTTGTAAACAAAATAGCTTATTTAAGCTTAAAGCATCCTTTTTTATCAACACTTGAATGTAGGTAGGTTTCATTAAAAAAAGCAACATTTTGAGCAAAAAGCTGAGAAAATCGCATTTTCATCAAATACTACATCAGCATCACATCCAGTACAATGATCAAAGACAATATAAAGCAAATCACTTCTATCAGCACCCCCAAAGCTTGCACAGTCCTTTACCACTTCCTGGATCGACATTTCACTCTGTAACATTAGGGAGTTTCCATTTATATGCGGTAAGTTTTGATGATCGTAATATTTTTCATATGCATACATAGGAGATCGTTTGTTCTGCATCTTCCTCGCCTGTGTTTTTGATCAGCACTTTCTAGACTAATTCAGGAGATGCGTAATAGCGCCTCCGAATGTATAACAGCGAGAACGCGAAAACCTGGAAAATTCTATGTTTGAGAAGCGGCGTCTCATGAATAACAGACAATTCCATGTTTGGTGGGGAAAGAGTTAAAAACATTGTTGTTAATGGAAATACACTAAAATAAAATGTTGGCAAGGCAACATTTCTAACTTTCGCTTAGTTTAAGATGAAGCACTAAAATTGGTAAATTCATAAAAAATACTAACTGGAAATAAATAAATAAACTGAACAAAAAAAAAGAAACATATATAAAAAAATAAAAACTGAAAAACATTAAATTGTCATTTAAAAAACAAAAACATTACAAAATAACAAAACTACTAAAACTAAAATCAAAACTGATAATATAAAAAATGCAGCTGATATAATATACATACTACCAGGTTTATTGTCGTTAACAATGTTAGTCCTCTCCTGGACTAACAACACTGCAGCACTGGCCAAGAAAGCACAGCAACATCTCTACTTCCTCCGCAAACTCAGAAGAGCCAGAGCCCCGGCCCCCATCATGTGCACTTTCTACAGAGGCACCATCGAGAGCATCCTGACTAGCTGCATCACTGTGTGGTATGGCGCCTGCAACGCGTCCTGCCGCAAGTCCCTTCAACGGATAGTGAAAGCAGCTGAGAAGATCGTTGGTGTCTCTCTCCCCTCCCTCCAGGACATCTACAGCACCCGTCTCACCCGCAAAGCCCTCAGCATTGCAGGTGATCCCACCCACCCGACACACAGCTTCTTCAGTCTGCTGCCATCAGGGAGGAGACTGCGGAGTCTCCAGGCAAGGACCAGCAGACTGAAGGACAGCTTCATACATCAGGCTGTCAGGAAGCTGAACTCCCTCCCGTCCTTGCCCCCCCTCCCCTCTTTTACCCCACGCACCACTGAACTCTGACACTACCCCCCCCCCCCCAATGTCCACACCCCCAGGTCCCCCCCCCCCTTACAACTGTGACCCGCACCAGTCACTTTATGCAGCACTGGAATGATCTCTACCTCATCCAGCATTGTCTGTAATCTACCTCTTCTGACAGTCTGATAAAAGACTGTTATTTTTCTTGCACTACTCATATCTGCACAGTTTTGTTTTATTTAACTGGTTTGCACTCTATCTGCCATGTGCCTTATGTCACTTTATCTCTTTTTATTTTTTTATTGTTCTACAATGTCCTCATTTGTATATCTGTATAGTTTGTATGTACATATGGTTAAACTGTATTTATCTGTATTTGAATGTCTACTGTCAGTGTTTAATGTTAACTGTATGCACCAAGGGTCTGAGAGTAACGCAATTTCAATTCTCTGTATGTATGTACTGTACATGTGGAAGAATTGACAATAAAACTTACTTGACTTGACTTAACTATAACAAACTATTACAACATTTTTGTTCATTGGAGTAAAGTGAAGTACAATACAATATAACAGCAAATGAAAATATCACTAAAAATGAAACAATTAAAAAATGTAAGTATAACATTTTAAAATACTAAAATAATACTGGATACTTCAATTGAGGCAAACGAGACACTCAAAACGGCTGAAATATGACAATTTAGCATTTACAACATTAAATTCACTGTAAAATATTTGAAAACAAAAAAAGGTTTATTTTGTTTTCAACATCAAGGTAAAAATGTATATATTTGTATATTGGCAAACATGTACACTGACCAAAATTATAAACGCAACACTTTTGTTTTTGCCCCCATTTTTCATGATCTGAACTCAAAGATCCAAGACTTTTTCAATGAACACAAAAGACCTATTTCTCTCAAATATTGTTCACAAATCTGTGTAAATCTGTGTTAGTGAACGAGATAATCCATCCACCTCACAGGTGTGGCATATCAAGATGCTGATTAGACAGCATGATTATTGCACAGGTGTGTCTTAGGCTGGCCACAATAAAAGGCCACTCTAAAATGTGCATTTTTATCTCACAGCTGGTGAAGCGGTCTCAGGATCATTCTGTCCATGATGTTTTAGAAAACAATCTTTTCGCAAAAAAAAAAAACAACAACTTGGATCTACACGAATCACATGGGTCGTCCCTCAGAGGTCAGAAAACAAGGAAATCCGTAAAAATCCCACCCCTAAATATACTAATTTAATTAATTATAATTAAATTTTATACATTTTGTAATTATAATTAAATAAATATAATTTAAATTCATGTCTCCCACACTTCATTGCCCTTTGAATGGAACATTAATTTGCTTCGAACTGGAATCATGGTGGAATATCCTGTGATGTCCACTACGCAGGGTACATAGAGTCGAATAGAACAAACATCTGAAGCGATAAGAGTAACATTTAAAATATGCAGCTCGGGGGTACGCGAGGACTGGAATTGAGAACCGCTGCTTCAGTTCATTTGAAATGGTCCTGCAGCATGATGCAAAGCGTTACAAACATCCCATGCAATCTGCAATTTTCTGTAAAGCTCAGCATTTTCAAAGCAATTCTACAAAAACTAAGATTTATGAATAAGTTAGTGAGAGGTGAGCGTGCTGATACCTGTTTGGACCTGTCGGGGTTCAGCTCGTCTCTTGTTCTTGCCATGTTGCCGGTTGAGTTTGTCCAGAGCATCCGACTCGTCAATGTGCAGTAATGCGCTCGCTGCTCCGTTCCGGTTCTCACAGCCCTCATCCACACCTGCTTACCAAACACACACGAGCATATTCATAATCATTTATCATTAGAAGAAACATCCTAATCAATGCAAAACCACAACTTTATTGTAGCTCAAAATACTCATATGTGACCCTGGAGCACAAAAGCGGTCATAAGTAGCAAGCGGATATTTGTAGCAATAGCCAACAATACATTGTATGAGTCAGAATTATCAATTTTATACCAAAAATCATTATGATATTAAGTAAAAATCATGTTCTATGAAGTTATTTTGTAAATGTCATACTGTAAATATATCAAAAATAAATTTTAAATTGTAATATGCATTGCTAAAAACTTCATTTGGATAACTTTAAAGGTGTTTTTGTTTGCACCCTCAGATTCCAGATTTTCAAATTGTTGTATCTCGGCCAAATATAGTCCTATCATAACAAACCATACATTATTTATTATAAATCTCAATTAAAAAACTTTACCCTTATGACTGCTTTGGCGGTCCAGGGTCACATATCAGTCAACCACTATTAAAGATGACATTAAAGTACAGGAAGTCAGAAACAGACCTGTTACTGCAATCCAGTGTTTCTAGATAGATTTAGTTTAACTTGACGTACTAAAACAACAAACTACAAATTAATAAAAACCGTATGGACAAAAACAGAAAAAAAAATACTAGAACTTTAAATAAAAGTAAAACAAGAAAATAAAAACTACATTTAAACATCAAATAAAAATGATTATACAAATATTATTTCATGGATACTACAATAACACTGATTTTGAATCAAATCGAGATCAGAATCGACTCAAAATTGAATCGAATCGTGCAATTTGTGACAATACCCAGGCCTACATTTCGTAATGCCGTATGCATGCAGTGTGTTGTTTGTAGTTAATAGACTATTTAGTAGGGCTGCGATGATAAATCGATGCAAAATCAATTCTGAGGTCTTCCGAACGCATCGCAATTCTCTCTGGAATGGATTCTGAGTTTAGATTCTAACAGCAGGTGGCACTCTACTCTAGTTTTTGTCCACACACACTCACATGCTCGTGAAAAAGAGCTCTTGTGCATCTTGGCATGTAATTTCGCCTCGGCTAAGAATGCTTTTATGACGTGAGATTAATCTAAACAGCCCACTGTGAACACCTTTGTAATTCGCTTCAACCTTTTCTAATTTTAAGAATGATAATTTTAGGTTCAAGTGTGTATAAGGGTTTGGAAACTAGTAGAGTACGGCTGTATGCAGTGTCATCTGCTGTTCAAAACTACGCTCAGAATCGACTCAAGAAAGAATCGCGATGCATTCGGAAAATCTCAGAATCGATGCCGAATCATTTCTTTTCCCAGCCCTACCATTTAGGTTGCAGTTATACTACATGATCTGGATTTGCAGGGTCAGTGAAATGCGGACTCCTGACCGTATGCAGCGGCCCACGCGACAGGCATGAAGTCCTTGCTGAGGGCGGTGCTGTCATACGGCCTGTCGTGAGGAACCGACTCCTCTCCTCCAACCACCACCTCCATGTACACCTCGTCCGAGAGCTTAGATCCTCCTGCGCACAAAACACCGCAAACTGCACATAAACAATGGATAAACTCACAATAACAGTGTCTAAAATTACAACGTCACATTAACGATGACCTCCACACAAGTAGTGTCTCAATGCTTCAAATCAGAGTTTCAACACGTTATTGCATTGTGCAGCTTAAAAATCAGAAAGGACAAAGACAAATCTGGGACAATAATAACTACATTTTCAAAACATGAAACCAAAGGAATGAGACATTCAGAAACACGTCCTCCTCGATGTCTTCAGTGGTTACAGTGCTGGTTTGACATGTTCCCCTAAAGTTACATAATTCGGCATTTGTAGCTTTGAGCAAAAACGAAATGTCTATTTGAGCTTTTGCAGCCAATATCAAGCAAACATGTTATTGTACGGTTATATCAGCGTGAATCTCTTTATAGATCACATTAACCCTTTACATTCACAATATAGATATTTGTGATGAAAATTTAACACCCCCCCCCACCCCAAAACAAAAATAATATATATATATATATATATATATTATATTTTAAATAACATAAAACAGTGAAAAATAAGAAATTTGGATAAGAATAAGAATATACATAATAAATAAAAAATATAATATATAAAATAATCATATAATAAGCTATTATATTTTATATAATAATCATGCTACATTTGTATAATCCAGTGAATTAAATAATTTTTAATATTTTATCTTTGTACTTGGAACTTATTAGACACAAATCAAAAGATCAGATGATTCATATTAAACGACTGACATCGTGTAAAAAATTAGCTATTTTAATATCATTAATATATTAGTATAGTATTTAACATTTTTATTTTAATTTTAGTAATTTTGGTTTTATATTTTTATTACTTTTTAATGTCCACTTATTTTTTATTCATTTTTATTTCAGTTATCATTTGTGCAATTTTAGCATTTCAGCTTAAACTAAACGGAAATAAGTTTGAGTTTTTTCATATTCCATTTTTTTTTCAGTAAACTTATAGATATTTTTAGAGTTATTTCAATAATAAGCACACCGGTAAAACAGCTTCACATTATAAAACACTTTGAGTTCAAAACTAAGGACTCAAAAAAAAAGTCTAAAACTAATTTTATAAAGCAGACGGTTGTTTTTACAATTTGTAAAAAATATTTGCAATTTAAAATAACCGTTTTCTATGTGAAATATTTTATAATATAATTTATTCCTGTGATCAAAGCTGAATTTCCAGCGTTCAGTGTCACATGATCCTTCAGAAATAATTCTAATATGCTGATTTGTGCTTGAGACACATTTCTGATTATTATCAATGTTGAAAACCGTTCATTTTTCGCAGGGTTTTCAGAGTTTCTCACCATCAGTCTGTGTGTGATGAGCGTCTCCCACAGACATGTAGACCATCTTCTCTCTTAGCGGCCGGACCACCGGTTCAGCCAGAGTAACCGCCTCGTTCTCCCCGAGATCCACCGTCTCTCCTACACACAGATACAGCGGTAAACCAGCAGTCCTCTTACTGGACTACATCCTCCTCTCACGCTATTCAAATAACAGTAAAATGTCCAAAGAAATTTAGCCTAGCTGAGCACCAGCAACTACCTCTACAAATGATACACATTGAGAAACAAATCATGTTGCATCATAACTGAAGTTGTGGCAAACGCCCAAGAAAGACCCAGGAGCAGGGGTGTCGTTAATGGGGGGAAAAGGGTAACAGAGTGCATTCAAATAGTGGGCCGATCGCCGAAAAGAGGGAGACCTCCCCGATATTAGGCGCTGTTTTGAAATTACAGCATATGCAAAACCGCATAAAGCAAAATACTCCAAAAGCATGAAGCAGCGCTTCCCGACGCATCCACCAGCCGCGCGTCAAGCAGAGCGGATCAGTCACCCGCACCGCGCTGAACGTGCGCCGCGCTTGCCATTTATAAGAGATAACCAGCAAGTCGCTCGATCCATTCAGATGTGACACAGAATGTGTTTACAGTCGTGTGATATGAGAAAGGTTAGTGACACGACAAATGAGGTATACTGGAAAACGCTAACAGGCTTGTCAATTCAGCATCATAGTAATTTAACTTGAAGTTATTAAAACTGTATGTGTTGGCAGAAAAGTATTTATTAATGTTACTGTTATTACATATTGGGAAATAAGCTATTTTAATTTCATCCAAGCTGGTTTGTGTAGTTTCTACATGTTTGTTTTGTAACAAATTGTATAGTTTATAATTATTTATTTTAAAAACCATATAACCATGGTTTTACCCACCATCCTACTAATATTGTCAGTTAAACTCTGGATACTTCTTTCTTTTTAGATGTTTAGCTCTAGTTAATTTTAATTGAAATAAATTGTTAATTCAATAAACTGCATGAATGTCTTTGTTCTGTGGAACATAATTTGAGAAATTCAAGAATTTCTAGTCTATAGAGTAGAAGTGTACAAGAGTAGCCAAAAAGGTTTGGTAACATTCTACAAAATATTATTTTGTGTTCAACATAATAAAGTTGTTTGGAAGGACACGAGGGTGACCGAATGATGACAGAATTTATTAGCAGTAACTTTCCAGCAGTCTAGCTCAACATCAATGCTTTACTGTCAAGTGCTTTTATGTGTGACAAAAATGCATTATGAAGTTTGTTGTATTTGTTGTGAATTCAGTCATATCTATTGTTTCTGACATTTTACAATCGCACCTCAAACACCCCCCCCCCCCCCCCCCCATTGAGGGGGCCCATAGAAAATTCAGTGAACAGGGCCCATGTGCATCTGCAGTCGGAGTTTCAGTTTCTTTTAACTCATTGAATTCAAGGTTTCGTCAATGGGTCCAAAACAGTGCTGCTACTGTTAACATCATAAATGTTAAAATTATAAATCATAAAAAATGTAATTATGTATTAGCAATGTTGCATTGGCAACTAATTTAAATTTTGAAAGTTTAAGTTATTAAAAATTATTAAAACTTAATCTACAATAAGTTAAATAGAAAATTTGAATATTGCAGAATATTAAAATACAGAATAATAAATAAGATATTAAAAAAGACCCAATTAAAAAGGACAAAAGCTCATAACTAAACTAAAATCAATTATTTAAAAATAATAATAAAATATAACATTCCAAAATAAAGTGAAACACAAACTTTAGATGACAAACTAATGAGAAATTAGAAATGTAGCCTAGGCAACTAAGTGAAATAAGTTTAAGCTGGAGTACTAACATTTCTCAAACTAAAACCAAAATAATAAATTAAAGCCACATAGAAATATTAAAAAATATATATATATATATATTATTCTAAAATATTATAATATTATATAACACCACAAAAACTAATAACAATGACAAATTGATGATTTTTTTAAAACTACAAACTGAAGAGAAAATAAAACACAAACGTTACGTAAAAAAACGAATGAAAATTGCCAACTGAAATATTTACATTTAAATTACTAAAACTAAAATAAAATAAACGCTACATATAAAAATAAAAATGAATATTATAAAATATATTATAATATTCTAAAAGCTAATGACTGACAAAAGCACAACTAAAATTATTTTAATGTATAAAAAAGAAAATAATAATAAAAATAAATTCTAAATACTTTAATTGTATAGAAAGAATACTAAAGCAGCACTGGCTCAAATCTCTCGTTCACTCACCGAGGTCGTCTTCACCAGAGTCTGCTTTAAAGATGTAAACTTTAATGACTTCCTGTCCGTCCTCATCCTTCTCCACCTCCTGATCATCTATCGCCCCCTCGACCGTCACCTCCTCTCCGTCTCCAGACACCATCTTCCCCGCATCATCCACTGCAGGAGAAACAACAGATGATGATACTGGGATCAGAAGCCTTTTCATGGAGACAAAACTTTGGAACTGTAACATTAAATAAAATACTAATTATTAAATATTACAGAATCATGTGTTAATGTCTATTTTTGGATAATCCAGACTATTCAAACAGAAACAAATCAACGAATAATTGAATGAATAAACTAACAAACAACCGATTGAATAAATAACCAACTTAAACAAACGAACAGGCAAATAAGTGATCAAATTAACAAACTGACAAAACCACAAATGAACAAAAATATTTTTTTTGAAAAATTCTGAACTGAAGAAACTAAAATGAAACAAACATTAGATGACAAACATAAAAATAATACAAACGAAAAGGAAATATCCAAAACAAATCATTATATAACATCATAATATTAATATTATTATAAAACTACTAACAATGAAAGCACATAACTAAACAAAATCTGAATATTTTTAGAAAAAAAATAAAAACGGCTTTACTAAAATGACAAAATAATAAAAATAATTAAGAAATATAAAACAATTATATTATATAAATAATATTATAAAAACGAATAACAATGGCAAACGCACATAACTTAATTAAAATATATATATTTTTTTTTTTTACTGAACTAAAAATAAAATGCAGCCTTGGCATCTTTTAAGCTGAGGTACTAAAAAAACAAATAATATTATAAAATATTATATTGTGTAATACTGTAAAATGTAATAAGAATGCATTGTTATAAATGAATAATTGAAGGTTCTTATAAACAAACAAACAAATATTAGATGAAAATTTTTTCAACTAAAATGTATCCTTGGCAACTAACTGGAATGAGTTTAAGTTGAATTACTAAAATAACAAAGTACATTTGAAACAATAAACTGAACGCGTGAGCGAATCAAGCGACAGAATGACTGAAAGATTCGGTGAATTACAGGAGATCATGAGGTAATCTCCACAGCCGTCCGAGTCGTGCTCAGCGTCCCTCTCCTCCGTCACCAGAACATCCTCCGTCATCTCTGCCATGGCAACACCATCCTCCTCTTCCTCCTCTTCCTCCAGTGACATCACGCAGGTCTCCACCGCAACACCCTCGTCATCGTCGCAGTGCACGTACTCGGCGACCACGTCCTCCACCGCGTCCTGGATGACGAGCTCGTCAGAGGAGAAGCCCTGGACAGACACGGCCTCACCCTCCACCTCTGACACCAGCACCGTCTCCTGCAGCTCCACCACATACTCCTCCTCCTCCTCCTCCCACACCTCCCTCATCTGCAACAACACACACCACTACAGCTCAAAACTACACCTGCACTTCAGAACCACCACTGCTTACTACAGTTCAACTACACGTGACCCTGGACCACAAAACCAGTCATTGGGCTCAATTTTGTGAAGTTGAGATTTATACAACATCTGAAAGCTGAATAAATAAACTTTCTATTGATGTATGGTTTGTTATATTTGGCTGAGATACAACTATTTGAAAATCTGGAATCTGAGGGTGCAAAAAAAAATCAAAATATTGAGAAAATCACCTTTAAATTTGTCCAAATAAAATTCTTAGCAATGCATGTTACTAATTAAAAATTAAGTTCTGATATATTTACAGAAGGAACTTTACAAAATATCTTCATGGAACATGATCTTTTACTTAATATCCTAATGATTTTTGGCATAAAAAAATCTATAATTTTGATTCATACAATGTATTGTTGCTACAAATATACCTGTGTGACTTATATGACTGCTTTTCTGTTCCAGGGTCACAATATTGACACAATATTAATGGGGGGGGGGCAACAATAAAAGCACACATCGTGATAATTATTATTATATAATTAAATATAAATACATGTATATGCATTGCTTAACATTTGCATACTTTTGATTATAAATATATACATTTTAAAATGTAATTATATTAAAATATTCATTATATTTATTATTATCATTCATTATAGTACTATATTCTAAAAATATATATTTTGTTGCCCATAGACTCTTAATATATTAATAATAAATGTAAACTCGTAATCATAATTGCTCATAATGAAATATACACTAAATATAAATAAGCAATGCACGCAAATGAATATTTATAATTAATATACCTTTAATTATATTATAAAAGCAGTAATATTTTGTTTCGTATTATGTCATTTAATATAGTTGTGTGAGTGTGTGTACATGTATACATAGGGCTGGGAAGGTTACTTTTAAAATGTATTTTACTACAAATTACAAAATACTTGCTTTAAATGTAATTAGTAATGCATTTCCTTAGATTACTCAGGTTTAGTACTTTATAACACAAGGGAACATATAGCCTGCATGATGTCTTATTTTTATGTTTTCCACCTCTAAATAAGTAACATACCAGTCATAAGATGTGGTTTTTTTGCATTTATTAACAACATCAGTTTTCCGCCGCATTTCTATGAACAACAAAATCAATTTTTGTCATTTAAATCTACCAATCAATATAAATTCAATTTGAATACAACGAATGGGATTCGGTGCGGTTTCATGATGTATTCCAAGCTTCAAAACAAAGCCAAACACACCAAACATATCATACAAGTAGCCAAAACAACTGGCACAGTACAGTACTCCAAGCTATACAATAGATTTGTTTAAAGAATGGAGCAAACTTTAAGTGATTACTTCATAATCCTCTCTATGGAGAAGCGATCGGCACAAACGAATCAAAGAGTCATAATTGACAAGGCTCGTTTGTCAAAGCAACTACTGTCGCAAGTAATGTTGTTGTAGTTCAACGTAATTTAACAACCACAGTTCGCTAATGATGCTTTTGGGAAACATACCCCAGATCGATCCAGTTTAATGTGAACCATTCACACTAGTTTCGTTAAACAAAATAAATGATTCATTTAAAAGATTGAATCATCTGTTCACGAATCGAATCATGAACTCGCATGACCACGTCAAAGATGATCTGTTCTTGAACACTACAGATGAACTTGAAGTCTGTATTTATTCGAAAAGCACACAAAGCTATCGTTTGACTTTATTAACTTTTAATTCATTCATGATTCGTTTGGATCTGTTAACTGATGCAAAGTGTGAATTTTAGGAGAATTTGGTGTCATTTTTTCAATTAAATTCTTAGAAATATTAAACCTAATGATAACCATTCAACACTCAAAATATGAGAACATATAAAAACGAGTTATTGGATAAAAATGTTCAAAGATCAAGAACAAGTTCCCTCGAGATGCTTTTTCAGATTAGACGTTGTGTCCTTCGATGCTGAGAGACGTTTTGTTACAGGTAGGCCTTGCACTGCACTGATGTTACGTCCTTTTCAGATTTATAAACTAGTCTTTGTATTTCCACGAGAGAAATGCATTACGCTAATGGCTTTCTGTTGTGTCGTGATGATGAGCGCACTCTCACTGCGAGTTGGTAAATGAACAGGCGGCTTCACAGTTTCTTTTTCAACGGAGAATCAGTTGCCTTATTTGTTAAAATCCTCAAACTGTTTACTTAAATATTAAATTAAGAAATTATATTAATATTATAATAAAACCTCAAACAGTCCCGTGCAGACCTTTACATCACAGATCGGATTTCATTTATCATGTGAAGAGAGATGACTGACAAGAAGAGTGAGGTGACACAGACAGGAAGAGTGAGGTGACACAGACAAGAAGAGTGAGGTGATACAGACAGGAAGAGTGAGGTGACACAGACAAGAAGAGTGAGGTGACACAGACAAGAAGAGTGAGGTGACACAGACAAGAAGAGTGAGGTGACACAGACGAAAAGAGTGAGGTGACACAGACGAGAAGAGTGAGGTGACACAGACGAGAAGAGTGAGGTGACACAGACAAGAAGAGTGAGGTGACACATACAAGAAGAGTGAGGTGACACAGACAAGAAGAGTGAGGTGACACACACAAGAAGAGTGAGGTGACACACACAAGAAGAGTGAGGTGACACACAAGAAGAGTGAGGTGACACAGACGAGAAGAGTGAGGTGACACAGACGAGAAGAGTGAGGTGACACAGACGAGAAGAGTGAGGTGACACAGACAAGAAGAGTGAGGTGACACAGACAAGAAGAGTGAGGTGACACAGACAAGAAGAGTGAGGTGACACAGACAAGAAGAGTGAGGTGACAGACAGGAAGAGTGAGGTGACACAGACAAGAAGAGTGAGGTGACACAGACAAGAAGAGTGAGGTGACACAGACAAGAAGAGTGAGGTGACACAGACAAGAAGAGTGAGGTGACACAGACAAGAAGAGTGAGGTGTCACAGACAAGAAGAGTGAGGTGACACAGACAAGAAGAGTGAGGTGACACAGACAAGAAGAGTGAGGTGACAGACAGGAAGAGTGAGGTGACACAGACAAGAAGAGTGAGGTGACACAGACAAGAAGAGTGAGGTGACACAGACAAGAAGAGTGAGGTGACACAGACAAGAAGAGTGAGGTGACACAGACAAGAAGAGTGAGGTGACACAGACAAGAAGAGTGAGGTGACACAGACAAGACGATGCGGAAGAGTTTCAAAACCAAATGTAAAAGCGCCCGTTTTAAGCCTGTTGACTTCTGAGTCTGACATTAATCTAAGTCAAAATCTTTAATCTTTTCAAATGAGAAACTCACCGAGATCTACCAAGTGAAAAGTAAATAAATTATAAAATACATATAAAATAAAATAAATAATTAAAAAGGCTTGTTGGGATGTATCTTTGTTGCATTAATTTAATAATAAAAATAAAATAATGTTTTATTTTTATTCACTATTGATGAAGTCATCAGTAAATAGTTCCTCTGTAAGAACAAGCTGTTTGGAGTCTGATGCCGTGTGCACATAAACACCACCGATCCTCACAAACTTCTCCAACACACTCGAGCATCCGTTATAAAACACTCGCTGTATTCAAGCAGAAATATGATGTTAGAGTAATCGAGAGCGCACATACACGGTTCGTTTGTGCATCAATTATAACGGACATAATGTGCGCCTAATGCACGATCATGTCACTGTAATCATCTTTACCTTGATTACAATAGTCGTCCATCAACACTTGTGTCTACTAGTGTGACACTGGCTTCTTGTATCCAGCCGAGAGCTGTAGTTTGCGTATCATATGCTCATTCAGAGTTTTTGAGCCGCGATTCAGTCTGTATTACACACAGCGCGAAGAGACGTGTTGCTTCTCCGAAACACAGAATATGTAGAGAGGTGGTACTGTTATTTATTTATAGGCTATATATTTTTTCACATGACTTAACATGCGAGTCATAATATTAGTGAATATATTATATTGTAGTTTTATCTCTCTCCCCCCTGGTTGAGAAACACTGACCTAAAGCGCATCTTCCAGCATTGCCTTTGCGATCGATCTATTAGGCATCCCTGATCTATGTGATGTTTTATAAAAAATAAAAAAATATTCGTTTCTCATTTATTTGGTTCCACAGTATTTGCTGATTTTAATTTTATTTAAACACTGCTTGACGCAGAATTGCCGCTGATATTAAAGGCAAGGTAAAATGCGCACGGCGCTTACAGGCTTATTTAAAACCTAAGGAAAAGAGGGAAAACTCAAACGACCCCCCCACCGCGGTGATACCGTTATAACCGGTGTGACATCAGGTCGATTAAACCGGTGGGAAAATTTCCTCACGGTCACAACCCTACTTCAAACCACCATCGAGTGTTTGTGATAACCTCCTTTTGCGATCTCATGTGGAATTTGGTCGTTTACTGTTGTTAAAATAATATTAGAGATGCACCGATTGACCGGCCAGTGATCGGAATCGGACGATTTCTCGCATGACCGGCCGGTCAGTCCCACATCTTGCTGATTCTGAGCCCATCCTTTTATTGCCAGCGGCACGTCACAGCCACGCGCACACTCACAGTAGATATCACAGTCGCGAGTATACATGTCGTTTCATGTGAGAATATTCAAATTTTAATGCCATTACCGATCGTAAACGGCGACTGATAATGTATTTATATCGTGCCAGATGAGGCTTGAACAGCCTGAGTGAGTGTGTGAAGGTGCGTTCACACCAGACGCGAATGACGCGAATGATTTATATGTTAAGTCAATGCAAAGACGCGAAAGACAATCCTGCGGCGCTATTCACGCGAATGAGGCGGCGCGAATTGAGCATTTTTTTCGCGCAATTCGCGCGAGTTGAAAAATCTGAACTTTGGCGGATATTCGCGCCGCGTTAACCAATCAGGAGCTTGCTCTAGCAGTGACGTCATTACGAACGGAGGCAGAAAATCCGAAACAATGGAGGACAAAGTAATTGTGGTTGTAGTGTGGGTACCCGGAGCTGTACATACATCGTCATACTTTTACAAAACAGGAATACATTTTGCAACGAGACTGGAGCTGCCTGCAGAAGCCCCTCCCATGACGCGAATTCGCGTCTGTTGTGTAGTGAATTTCACGCGCGAATGAAGCGAGTAAACTCAAAATGTTCAAGTGTCCAACTTTGCGCGAATAACGCGATTTATTCGCGTCTGGTGTGAACGCACCTTGAGACAGACAGCACATACAAAGTAACTCTCAGAAAGGTATAGATACATACTGTGGTAGAAAAATAAAAAAAAGATTTACAAAATATGATTTAGGTAAGCAAAATTAGACGGCCATGATGTTTCCCCGAATAACAATATCAGCAAGATTGCAATGCGACACTGATTTTATACAATAGTATTTAAATAAACAAGAAGTTAAAATCAAGTGTCTCTGAGCAACACACAGCGGTGTTTCGTCACTGAATGAATCCACGTTTCTATGAATTGGTTGAATTAATTAATAAATAAATGACTCGCTCATTAAAGCAGACATTTCCCGCCGCCTACTGGAGGTTCAGACATATTTAAAAGTATCATTGCATTTTTTCAACATTTGAAAAAACATTAATCTTATAAAATGATTTATGCATTTGAAATGTTGCAGTGTAAATGCATCTAATGCAGCTGTTTCCTAGCAGTGGAAATATAGAGTTTGTTAATACTAATTTCATTTGAATGGTAAAACTCTACAGTTTTTTAATATGCTAACTGAATTAATTGAAACAAAGTAAGAATTTGATTTGAAAGATGACACATTTAATAAGGTTTGGGGAAAGAAATAACCATTTATAAACAGTGGGAAATGACATCTGTTTTGTTACATAAAGCAACTCATATTAAGTTAACTATTTTGTCCTCTTTCCAGTCAGAGCACAATATTTTGAGAGTTGTTTAAGTGAGAGAAAATCTGTAAATTAGTTCAGATTGGGGGAATTGTAATGTTTGATAATTGATTTATTATGTAAAAATGTTTTTGTTGAAATTTGCATATATTTTTGTTTGTATATGCTGTCAATTATAGTTCTTAGAAAGAAAATCAGAATCGGCAAAAATACGTATCATTCGGTCACACTTCCAAAAAATCGGAATCGGTCTCAGCCAGGAAAATTGCAAAAGGTGCATCTCTATAAAATATGCTATTTATAGCCTTTTATATCGCTGCACAAATGAGCATTACAGATGTACACATTCATCTCAAGAAAATCCCACACAAACCATATCCTATCATAATCATGTGTTTATTATCTTATATAATCTATAGTAGCTGTTGTCATGTTTATTTCTGCTGTGTTTAACATGTATGCTCTGGCTGACACTCACGTTGTTTGTGATGTTACAACCGCTTCTCCATTCTTAAGTTGTTACGTATACATTCCAAGTATAATACACATAGTAAAAGGATATATTATATCAGTTTTATTTGTCTATATGCACTCCCCGCGACTGTATTTTCAAAATAGCCCAATTGTGCCGCTAACCTGGCAACACTGGTTCTCTGCACTCTCGCCACACACGACAGATAACCTTCCACGCTGCGATGACGGCAAGAAGTTGGGGTCAAACTTTATCAAACGATTAATTTGCGTAAAAAAAATATTAACGCGTTAAAAGTCTTTGATTAATCTCATGCATTAATGTTGACGGCCCTAATAATAATGCAAGAACATATTAAGATGTATTATTCATCACTAATTATTATAATTTATAATTAATATTATACATGTACACACACACACATAATTATAATTAATTATAGTTCTATATTATTCAAGAATATATTTGTATTTAAATGATAATTTATATTTACATGCCATATGTGTGTGTGTCTGTGCATGTTTATGTGGTTTATGAGGACACAAATTGTATAATGACATGGGTATGACATAGGTATTACAAGGAGAAGGTGATTTATGAGGACATTTTCAGTGTCCCCATAATTTAAAACGCTTATAAATCATACAGAGTGAGTTTTTTTGGGGAAAGTAGAAATGCAACCGTCTCCTGTGAGGGCTAAGTTTAGGTGTAGGGTAGGTGTAGGGCAATAGCACATACAGTTTGTACAGTATAAAAACCATTACGCCTATGGAGAGTCCCCGTAAACCATAAAAACCAACATGTCTCTGTGTGTGTGTGTGTGTGTGTGTGTGTGTGTGTGTGTGTGTGTGTGTGTATTAAATACATTTTTATTTAAAATTATTATTCACATTTCCAAAAATTACTAAATGTTTCACTATAAAAATATAAATTCAAACTTTACATTCTCGTCTGTAATGAAAATACTGTTTTGTCCAATCAAATGCTCTCTAGAATGAGAACGACACATTAAGTGTTCCAGACATACAGATGAGTGAGCAAACATCCCGGTTTCTGTATTACCTGAGCCATGCAGTATAATCTTTGGCTCCAGACATACAGATGAGTGAGCAAACATCCCGGTTTCTGTATTACCTGAGCCATGCAGTATAATCTTTGGCTCTTGGGAACGGAGAGCAAGCCTTGTCACCTCCTCATCCATCGTCTTTATTCTTCATTGGCCACGGCACAACTAACACAACAAACATACAATTCAATCAGAATGTCTGCTAGAGACCATTTATGATAACAAGAGAATAAGAGTTAAACAATCATTTATAGCACTCTCTCGTAAAAAATAAACACAGAATGAAGCATTTAGCACAAGAACTGGGAGGATCATAATGTGACCGGCTTCAAGAACTAGTTGTCATAATGTAAACATGCAATAGGTTTGAACAGACATGCAAACGACGGAGGCAGACAGACAGACTTATGAATATTACACTAATAAATATGAACAGATATTGACGAACGTGCATGTCCCTTTAATTTGCAAATGACTGCGACAAGAGCGACTAGAAATTAAAACATGAGCACCAATAAACGGTTGTGCATTTAATCAAATGATGCAACACCGTTTTAAACGCAACGCAAAATGCATTAAACGCTTCGTGCATGTCAAGAAACACTCGAAGCTTCATGCATTTGAGAAGAATGTGTGCAGCAGCAGCGCGCGCCGAATCTTCCCACCCCCCGCGCGCTGAAGGTTTCCTCGTATTACAGCACCTGACAACCGGACATAATCATGGCGCCTTGTGACCATAATTTCCCCCCTATCACTGAAAAACAACCAGCCTGCCCTGCGCGCGCCATTTTGAGCCATAACACATCGCGCGTTTGATTCCCACGCATGCATACGCGCGAGCTTTGCTTTAAAAACAAAGGGGCGTTTGGTGTCGCGTGCATGCAGGAGCATTTATAAACAATAACCCACCCCCAGCGCTTCAGGCCCGAGTGCGGCCTACATAAGGCCCGGGGCCCGGCGGCCAATCCGAGGCCTCGCGTCTCTAGCCGCGACGCGCAACATAATGCAACAAAACGTACAATAACCACGCGTAAACCTGACGCGCGTGTGCAACGAGCGAGCGGGATGAAACCCGCGCGGTCCGGTTCGTCGGTAATGGCGCACTTACCGTAGATCTACGCGCGGGGCGGCCTTCAGATTTTCCCCAGGCAGGCCGTCGGATTCCCCCAGACTCGGGCAGGGCTAGAGCGGGAGTTAGCGGGCGCTGGGCGGGCCGCGGAGTGCGCAGGGAGGGCGGAGCTCCGCAGACAGACGCGCTGCAGCCCGCTGCTCCGCCACACCGCGAGCCGCCGTCAGCGCGACACGTCACTGCGCAGAGCCGCAGGAAAACGCGGAAGGCCGGTGACCGACATTTACCCGGAGAAAGCGAAGCTAACAGCGAGCGTCAGCGAAAATTATCGTGCCGAATGCTTTTAACGCACTGTTTAAACATCTCATGCCTAGTTATTCACATCAAAGATGTACGCTTTCATTGTTTGGCCCTTAAAAGCGCGCACTGGTTGGCGCAGGATTTTCATGCCCACATCACCTTAGATCAAATATTTAGTGCGCAAATTCGTACGATGGGAATCAAATCTGTTCATCTGTCACGATATCAAATTATATATAAAAAGACTGGCAATTTATGAAACATCCCATCTTTTTTTTAGACATTTTTCCGATCTCTAAACCCAAATGTGACTGGACCACAAAACCAGTCATAAGGGTCAATTTTGTGAAATTGAGATTTATACATAATCTGAAAGCTGAATGAGTAGCTTTCCATTGATGTATGGTTTGTTATGATAGGACAATATTTAGCTGAGATACAACTATTTGAAAATCTGGAATCTGAGGGTGCAAAAAAATCTAAATATTGAGAAAATCACCTTTAAAGTTTTCCAAATGAAGCAATGCATAGGTCTATTACTTATCAAAAATAGGTTTTGCTATTTATGGTAGGACATTTACAAACTATCTTCATGGAACATGATCTTTACTTAATATCCTTATGATGTTTGGCATAAAAGAAAATCAATAACTTTTACCTATACAATGTATTGTTGACTATTGCTACAAATATGCCCCAGTGACTTAAGACTGTTTTTGTGCTCCAGGGTCACATCATATTATATATAATACATTTTTGTCCTTGCAAGAGGCTTTTTTGTTTCATATTTAATAGTTTTTTATCATGCATGCATGGTGCATTTTCTAATTAGAAATTCCAACTGCATACGCATCTTTTTGTCTCACTGTTTAAACCTTATTTACTGAAGTATTAACATTAACGATGCATGTTTTGATTGTTTTGGCCCTTAAAAGCCCGCACTGGTTGGGTCATCCCATGCACAGCACTTTTCATTCCCACATCACATCTAAATATATGAGATTATACACATTTTAGAGATGGAAATCATATCAGATCAGCTTTCACAATAGCAAACCCAAGAGACTGGCAATTTATTATGAAATATCTCTGGTGTTTTTTTTCAGACATTTTTTTTCATTAAATCTAATTTCAAATCAAATAATTTTTAG
>QVTF01026167.1:0-40462 GCA_003573665.1 Oxygymnocypris stewartii | reverse complement strand
TCGAGTAAACTTTATATTTTCGTTAAAAAAAAGAAGCAAATGTGATGCTTTCTTGATTATCTATCAAGGGTCAGTGTAGACGCATTAGTTGAGCCTAATGGATCTTTATACATTTTAGTATTTCAAAACAGAAACTTTTAAAGTATATCTGACAGCAACTTTCAAAAGAGCCTTGAGACTAATGATGCTTTTTACTTTGTTGGATTTGTCTTTAATCAGCCGAGATGTGCTTGACCATCATGTCAAAGTGTTAGTCATTAGTCTTTGCAATGACTGATATATATAAGACAGTGCACTAAATTATTTGGAAGTCTTCCATGAAAGCTTTCAATAGATGTGATGTTTTCTGTTCAGATAAATGAATATGGCATCTCTTCATGTTTTCCATGAATAACAAAAATGCAACCATGTTTTCAAGTGTTTATACTATTTTCCCCCCCACTGTCTAAATTTACATCCACCTTCCAATTTACAAACACTGTCCTCTTATTCACGTTCTGAAAGAGAACCTCTTTGCATTTAATGACATCTCTTCCTCTGAATCCCGTAGACCAATCATAATCTATGAAGGAGAGGTGGACTGCACATTATAGGGTGTCATAGCTGTTAGTTTTAACACACAGAATGACAAACTCCTATTAGAGCAAACAGCCAGGCATTATGGACAGATGCCCTGCTCCCAGAGGAGGTCATTACGCGCTTGGCTGAGATAGACTTACCGCGTGGAGGAAGTTTCATGTACGGCACTCCTCCAAAGGCAGACGAGTGGCTGACGAAAACTGGAGTGATGTAGATTGAGCACAAAAATAATGGATTACCATGATGTTACATTCCTGGAGGAATGCCAGATGATATATCTAGATGGGTTCGAAATGTCATAAATCCAGCTGACAGAGTAGTCCTGACCTTAAGGCGTTTGAATATGATGGCAACTAATGGTGAAATTTGACAGACTACAGTGGAATATTGTGGGACTTGAAACACCTGCAGTATAATTCACCTCTTTCCCAGTCTAAGCATATCGCTTTCCAGAACATTTCAATGAATGAAATTGTGCTAATAGCGTGTTTATTGTTTATTGTTAATTGTGTTTAACTATTAAGTGCTAATAGGAGTGCTAATAGTTTAACTTACTAAAGATAAAGATGTCCTTTGGATACTCTGCAGTGAATGGGTGCTGCCAGAATGAGAGTCCACTGTCTATCAATTGAAAAAAAAAACTGTTTTTAATAAACAAATTCATCATTAAGAGATTTTAACTTCAAACCATAATGTCCTGCTAAAATACAAAATCCATACGATTAATTTGTCTTGTCTGAATCATTTGATAAATATGCATAGATTAAGCAGCGTTTACATGGATGAAGTTAAAACATCTTGATACATTTCTTATAAACATGCAACATTTTGACTGTCATGAACAGCACTGTGACTGCAGTGGAGTCATTCAGGTTCCTGGGAACCACCATCTCTCTGGACCTGAAGTGGGACAATCACATTGACCCCATCGTGAAAAAGGCTCAGCAGAGGTTGTTCTTCCTTCGTCAACTGAAAAAGTTCAACCTACCACCGGCGCATATGACACAGTTTTACTCTGCTGTTATTGAGTTGGTTCTGTGCTCCTCTATAACTGTCTGGTTTGGGTCAGCCAGCAAATCAGATATAAGAAGACTGCAGCGGACTGTTAGGACAGCAGAAAGGATCATTGGTGTCCACCTGTCCACCAGGTAACATCATCACAGACCCCTCTCACCCCGGACACAACCTGTTTGCACTTCTCCCTTCAGGCAGACGCTACAGATCTCTATGCACTAGAACATCAAGGCATAAAAACAGTTTTTTCCCCATACCATCTCCAGCCTAAACCGCTAACACAGGAATTATTACCTGTGTTCTGTAATTCATTACATATTGCCTCTCTCTCTCAAGTACCATGTAAATACATATGCATATTTTCTATACAGCTGCATATATAGAGTAAATTATGCACACATCTCTACATAAATCTTCTGTTCCAGTTTCATTCACATTATTATTATTTTTATTATTTATTGTTAAGCCTCTTTAATTGTTTCTGTTTTCATGTCATATAGGCATGTATGCATGTATGTACCATGAGGTTCTTAAAAACCACAACAAATTCCTTGTGTGTTTGCGCACACTTGGCGAATATAGTTGATTCTGATTCTGATTTCACTTTAGAAGTAGTTATTTGATGGGTTGGAGTTGTGTGGGCAACTTGTGGATTATTGCAATTTTTTAATCAGCTGTTTGAACTCATTCTGATGGCACCCATTCACAGGATCCATTAGATGTAATGCTGAAGTTCTTCAAATCTGTTACAACGAAGAAACAAGCTCTCGACTTTGCCTAATTTATTTGTCATGTTATATATTTATTTTTTCAAAGCATTTTAAATAACTTACAGCACCTGTAACTAATTAATGACATCACTTTTTTTGGATTCAGATAAACATGGCTTGAAATTAAATGACTGGATCAGCTTGCAGAATTGACCTGTTTAAAATGATATTTAAAGTCAAGTAAAAAAAAAATGAATTATTTAAACTGCATGTAAACATTCCCTTTTGATCCTTAAATAAGTCCTTAAATTGGCCTTAAAGAAAGAGGTAATACGGTGTCTAAACAAGAATCCAAATTTGTCTTTATTCTCCCTTGTCCCTGCGGTAAAGTGGTAGTTTGTGAGTCTGGGAGAAATAGCATGTCCCGTGATACAGAAGTTCACTACAGAACCAACCAATTATGTAGCTTAAACTTTGGCTGAAGACAAATGCAGTCTGTTCTTAGCTGTCACTTCACTGACTGCTGAAGCCCTTTGGAAACTGACAGCCTGTCAATTTTTTGCTGTCTTAAAACATACAGCTACAAATCCCTGCATAGTTGCTTCCATGCTTATCCTTTCAATTCTGAGTTGTTAAACATAAATATATTTTACAATTTACATCACTTTTTTTCTTGTATCCTGATTTATATTTTACCTGTTGTAAGCTAGTTTTGTCAAATATACATTTTTGATTAGGGCCTACTCCTCAAAATCAAACTGACTTCAGTCGTTTCATTGTGTGTATTAAAATAAAGGTTTATGGTGTGTATTTTTGAGTGCATGACAGTCGGAGAATGCTGTTGGGGTCTTAATTGCATCTTGCAGTCATACAGTGGTTGTGCATGACAGCGGTGTATTCCTCTTGGAGAGGTAATCACCTCACTGATAGAACAGCTCTGCATGCATCTGTCTTCCCCTTGTTGTAACGTGATGATAAAGAATTAGGCATTATTTCATGCAGACTTTGATGTCTCCAGCATCTTAATCTGCTCTCGCCTTGTGTGCTTGCATCTCAAATATTTATTTAGTTTGTAATGCCAGTGTGTCATACCTTTAGATATGAGGACATTCAGATGTCAATATTTTGGTTATTATAATATTTGATTTGAAGTAAAATAACTAGTGGATCTAATTAAAATTAGGGATGTACTATATATTGGTGTCATCCTTTACAAAGCAAAAATATATGGGAATATATTTATTAAAAAACATTTTGCATATATTTCTTAATTTATGTTAATAGAAACACTGTTCATTTCTCTTTTATAAGTTAACACATGGGTTGACAAAGCTGAACACATATTCATAAATCTCACTTTATTGTTTGCATAGTTACACATTTTATGTAAGAAAATATGTGTGATGGAATATAATAAAGTGTTTACTGAATACACATTATAATATTTAGATTTTTTGTCTTGAAGTCATGGCAACAGGGAAGTGATATTTCACATTTATAACTAACTAGTTTGGGTGTTATTAAGAGTTATTGAATGTAAAGTTACATAAATTACAATATTAGTTGATTTAAAATATGTGGAAAGTGCCTATCACTTATGTATTATTCAATATTTTGTATTACATAAACAATGTATTATTTTTAATATTTTTAATATACATTCATTTAATATATTTTCATTGCATAATGGATTATGTTTATTGGCGATTATTATAAATTGTATTTATGTATTTATTGGTATCTGTTGGCATTTGTATTGGTTTTGGATATGAGATATTTAATTGTGTAGGGTCATTTCCACTATTTTAATCTTTAGATTCGCTTTGCTGTTCATTTAACATTCACTTAAATTCTTAGTAAAGTCAAATATTACCACTAGTTTAATATTTAGCTAAATTAATATCAATTTTTCATACTGTACATTTTAATGTTGTGATGCCAAAAATCAGTTGTAGTGTTTACAATGACTGATTTTAGTTTAAAATGTCTCATTTTTATTAATTCATTATTCTTCTAATAAAATTGCAGTGTTGATGATTTATCAGTTATTGGCCATATAATGATAATTAAAGAATAAATAGCAATCAGCATTGGCTAGAATGTTAACATTGGTGCATCATTAATTAAAATTAATTTCCTTGGTCTGAGGGTATTTTATTGGCTTATTGATGCAACATAGTGCATTTATTCCTGATATTTTTCTTGGTATAACACTGATGCTTTTGAAAATACACTAAAAAACAAATATTTTGCACTTATGGATTGCACTTATACCATGTGTCATGTTTACATGGAAAATTCAGCAATGCGCCCAATGTCAATATTGCAATGATTAATTAGAGCTCTGTCAATGCATTGACAAAGCACTTTAATACATGCTTGAAACACTCATTTCTTCTTAAAACGAGAAGAAGTTTGAGGACGAATTCGAATAGATATGGAATCAAGACCCTGTTCTTCTGAACCACATTCCAGAAAGTTCCATTGAAGGTCACTGCTAACCAACCATGCACAATGCCTCTTTTGACTTTAAGTGATTGTGGGTTATTCGTTGGACGTGAGAAATGGCCTGGACTGAAAATGGGTCCCAGCAACCCATAATGGGGGAGGGGAGGGAGGAGTGAGGGGGAGGGGGAGGGGGAGGGGTCTACAGTGGTGCAGAGGAATGAACAGAGGTGCCTTTGACTGTTGACCCTGACAGGACAGGGTAATAGAGGTGGCAGTTGTGCCGAGGGAAGATAGCCTAGACTACACCTCTGTCGCATGAAAAAAAAAAATCACAAACATGCTATATTTTCTCTGTACTCTCAGATTACAGACTTCATTCATCGGCAGCAGTTGCACATAGAGGCACACTAGATGTCAGTCATGGAAAATTAGTAATTGATTTAGTATTAAAATCAATATTACACACATAAACATGTAATTGAATGTCCTAGGGGTGTTGGCTTCATAATCGTCAGCATAAACCACAACATCAATCAATCGTGATGAAACGCAGGGATGTTTTCGCCAACAAATCAGCCCCCTGTGTCGATAAGTCACACGGTTTGTATATTTTCACGCAGCAGGTTCAAGAAACAGCAGTGAATGTTATAGATAATTTGATGTTTTTTATGAATTTCTTGCTCGGGAAAGACAAAGGTCGGCCGAGGTCACGTGGCAAACTAAGTCAATTTAAAAGCAGATCACTAGAGGGGCGCAAACAATGGCAAGCAATCTCAAATCGACGGTCTCGGGGATGAGGGAGTTATCACACAGAAATTATGACCAGTAATAACATACACAGACAGACAGATACACACACACATCGCTGTTAGCTTTCCATTATGCTGCTTA
Source organism: Oxygymnocypris stewartii (assembly GCA_003573665.1). Lineage (NCBI taxonomy): Eukaryota > Metazoa > Chordata > Actinopteri > Cypriniformes > Cyprinidae > Oxygymnocypris > Oxygymnocypris stewartii. The sequence continues at coordinate 34,820 of QVTF01026167.1, read as the reverse complement.
CTAATAGTGTTTGTTTGGAAGTGATTGATATTTTACCGCCAGCTTTGACTTAATCGGAAAGGGTAGAGCTCCAGGTAATGTGCTGTATACTGATAATAATTCATACACTAGAGCTGTCAATCAGTAAGTTAACTTAAATAAAGAGGTCTGTTTGGGTGTTTGCTTGGTCTGCTTTTGCATTGCCCTTCAATATTTGTCAAAAAAAAGGATGCATTTCTATTTAATGTATTGCGTACACACATCCTGCTTTTAATTTCTTGGACAAAATTCAAGAATGGATTCCTCAATTATAATCCATGGGTTTGTAATTTCAGTGTTATTGACCCTGTACCACAGAAAGTTGAATTGAAATTAGGCTAACACTTTGTTTCGATGGTCCTCTTTAGATAATCTGTTAACTATAAGTAACTAACTACATATTAACTACCAGTAATTAGAGTATTAGAAGCTTTGTAAGTACATCACCTCATTAGTACTAACAATATATATTGTACTTGGTATATATTCTCAATATAATCGTGTATGTGACAAATAAAAATCTTGAATTCTATGGACCCTAACCTACCAGTCTACTAATATTCGACAATGATAGTTAGTTGACATGTAGTCGCAAAGTTACTTAAAGTTAGCAGAATTCTTAAAGGGGGCAATTAAAACAAACATTTTATTAGGAATTGCATGAAGTGGTATTTACAGAATTATAATTTAACTAGTAATGGAATTATGTGATCATAAATTAGCTGAATATGCTATATAAATATTAGAAAACTTTTGCTAATGTATCTAAATATTATAAAAGTCAGCATAAATCAAGTCCATATTTTGATTGTATCTGGAATTTTACAAATCTGTTTGTTTGTCCAAGGACTATAAGGCATTTCAACTTTTTTTTAAACTTGCAAAATATGAAAGTTTTTCTTGCCAAGCCTTCCTAACTCTCAGAGTAGACTGTTAGGTTTAGGGTTAATAGAATACGTTGACACATACTTGCAAAGTTTCTCATAGTCATTATCATTTATGGTGTGGATCCATCAAAACAAAGTGTTATTAAGCAGACAGCCTACTCATACTCTAATGACTGCTAGTTGACATGCAATTGCAAAGTTACTTACTTTTAGTAGAATGTCTGAAGTGGATTAACAAAATAAGTGTTACCAATTATTTTCCTAAATTTGAAATTACAAATCTACATCCAGCATTTAATCTGTTAAAATTTAAATATGTTCCGAGTTGACAAACCTGTTTCCAATAGAGGCAGCCAGTCCATGAACACTTTTCTTCAAACTCTTAACAGGAATTTTTCATATTCAAGTGTATAAAAGCCAAGAATCCATAATGGACTCATCAGTTGTCACGTGCTCTGCTTGAATTATTCTCTTTGGTGCTAATTAGACATTCCTAGCATATGTGATCACCGAAAGCTCACCATGCATGTGGTTGACAATTATACGGTTCTTCTGACTGTGCGCTATAAGGAAAATCTAGCCGTTGTTTTATTTGCTGCATGGGTGAATTCACAAAAAGGCTTTGTGAGTCTCCTAATGCACGGCTCTGAGTTGGCCCTTGTCTCACACATGACTTGCATTTGCGTAAAGGTCACTCAGTATTGGGATAAAGAAATCCTCTGGGGTGCTAGGAAACAATTATTCTCTGAGAGAGAGCGATACTAATTATGTCGGCACGTAGTGTGAGTGGTTTCTGCTTTAGGTCTGAAATAACAAATTAATTGGCAAACTCACCAGTGATTCCTTGGACATGCTCTTTGGTTTCCCGTCTTGAAAAACACACAATGAATGGTTCTTCTTCTGTCTTTGTGATCTGCAAGGGAGTATCTTAGAATAAATCATGGATGTCCCTTGGTAGGAATTGTTTGTCAGTAAATCATTGAGAGGAGATCCATTAGAGGACAAAAAGGAAATTTGAACACCTGCAGTAGCCAAGGCTGTGGTAATAAACACGTCCCTGAAATAAATAAATGCGGTCTGCTCATAGAGCCACTTCAGGATGCTTTTTGTCATTTGCCGGCGATGAGCATCCAGGAAAGCATCAGTAAGATAAAAGTCTCTGGAGACTAACTCACCTAGGGAAGGATGCAGATCTTAATCATGAGGGACCCAGTTCTCTGACATTTCTCTCTGTGTCGGCATGCCCTTCACAATTTCATAGAAGACAGAGTCATTTGCATATTTGCAAATCGTGATTTCCATACCAATGGCCAACACCAAAGTGAACAGTTGTGAGATTTTACCCTGGCGGGAATATTTATCTCCGACATAATCTTTTCCCTGTAGAATTAAAAAAAATGTATCACTACACCAAGTGCTTCAACGTCCACCCTTGTCCCCTCTTTTTTTGAATTCCAATAATATGATTTCTTGATATCTGAAAGTGGGTTCATGAATGCGTCTTGGGAGCTATTTGTACATGCGTTCAAATGTAATTAGGGACTTCAAACTGGCTTTACTAACACATTCAGAGCACTTTGAATTTGTGCTGGAAGTGTTTGCATGAAGAATAACTGCCTGATTTTCTCACTTGCTACATGGTACATCTCTCTCTCTCTCTCTCTCTCTCTCTCTCTCTCCTCTCTCTCTCTCTCCGTGTCCTCTCTTTCGCTCCAGTACGGACCCTCTCCAATCTCATCTCTCCTCTCATCTTCTCTCTCTCTCTCTCCACCTCTCTCTCTCTCTCTCTCTCTCTCTCTGTTTTTTATTCCTGAGAATTCCAATAGGGTGCGCCAGTGTACTTCAAACAATGGAGACAGCTCAGTTCAAGATGTGCAGTCAACACAGTAAGAAAACTAGACAAAATGTATTTTTGTAGTATGAAATATGTGGGATTATGTACAGTCGGGTATCATTATCGCTAAATAAATAGGAAGTGGTCAGTTATACAAATGAGTGGTCAGTTATATAGCTTTGCCCTGGGCAATGGTCATTATTCAGAAATATTTGGCTGCTGTATGCTACCATTGACCACTATGAATCTATGCTAGAAAGCCACTGCAATAAATCAGCTTGACAATACATAAATCATAAAGTAGCTCTGGTAAAATTAGTAGTAGTTTACTTTTGTTTTGTTGAAATAAGCAGGTCCCAGAACATTAAATAAATCATTTTATTTATGTCACTAGTGTTGAAGTAATTAATAACGAACAAATTGTGATTAATAATAATAATAATAAGGAGTTTCTTATATATTCTTAAAATACCCGAATCTCCTTATGCTAACTTGTTTTTTTATATATTTTTTTATTAAACTATTTTATTCTAATCAAAAACTGCTAATATGAAAAGCCAAGGGAACTCATTAGCTTTCAGGATAATCTGCGTTCTGATTAGATAAATTATTGTAAAAAGGCAGACAAATACTAATTTTTTAAAATACTTATTCTATGCCAGTGTTGCTACATTGCCTGTCAACCATAAACAGTTTACAATCAGGCTGCTGTATCACTTGGTAATATAGTTCTTAAATTATAATTAATAAATTCGACTGTTTTATATACTAAATCAGACTATACCTATCATTAAATTGTGAATGTAATGCACAGCCTGTTATAGCTTATTGCTTTATGAATATTATTTTGTGTAGTAGAGTGTTTAGTATTGGCTCACATACTTGTTGACTGATTTTGCTGCACACTAGTGTTGTTATAGATGTGTAAAATGCTAAAGGATAAGTTCAAGGTTTAATGGGTCACATGCAGAAATGCAACAGCAGTGAAGCTTTACTGAGGCGCCTAAAGGTTATTGTGAAGAATAGTAGAAATAGCAATAAACAGCAAAAGAAAGAAAGTGTAGCCTGTGTTGCTCTGCTGAGGGCAGTGAGCAGTATGCATCATTATTTAAGATCCGGATGGCTTGAGGCTAATAATTCCTCCTGAGCCTCTCCAAGCTGGCCCTCAAGCTGTGGTGTAGTGTTTTCCCTGCTATGGTTGCAATAAGAGACCATTGTCTGGGCAGCTTTAATAATTCTCTTAGTTTTTGTCCTAGCCCCCATGGCGGTTGTCTTCCAAGTTAGGAAGAGCACTCCTTGTGAAACATTCAGCCAGTTGTGTTAATTAAACAACACTGATTTCAAACAAGGTTAATCTTTATCTCATACTGCTAAAAGTAGTGGTAAAATCAGAAGGTAATGCAAGTTATTTGGGGTATTTTTGCCTAGATGACACAGCGGGAGAGGAGAGGAGGATGGGAATGGACAGTTTGATTTGTTCAAAGGATTAGGTCACACAAAAATAATATTCTCATAATTTACTCCCCCTTATGTTGTCCCAAACTGGTGTGACTTGACAAAAAGCACTTGTAAAGAAAAATATGGGGTTTTCTGTTTAATACAGTTACAGTGGATGGGTACTAAGGCTTTCAAGTTTTAAAAACACTCAAAGTACCATAAAACATCATAAAATGGTCCTTATGACTTGTGTTATATTACAAATACTTCCGTAGCATACTATAGTTTTCTGTGGGCGAGACTGATATAGCAGGGGTGCACCGGGCACAAAATAACACGGGGTTAGTTGTAAAGCACCTTGTTTAAACATTTCCACACATGCTAATATAACAAACCTTACAGTATTTACTAGTTTCCATATCAACACTATATAGAGAAAAAAATGGTGCCAAAATGTAAAAATCTTTTGAAGATATCGCTGAACATTTATTTTACCATAGCAAAAGTACATTTCTGGCTGAAGTAAAAAATAAATAAAAAACAATCTTAGTTTTTAGTGTTTATTTAAAATGAGACAAGTCTGCTAATATTTTAATCTCCAATCTGTTCAAATTATTGATCAAATTATTCATTTGAGTCGTTTTTTTAATCCAGTTCATAACCTGTTTGAATAATTTATTCACAAAGTATAACTTACTAAAGGATTAAATCACAGCAAATAATGACTTAAATTTCAGTCTGTTTCTTACATGAAGCTATTATATGAAAGATTTTAAATATAGCACATAGTTGTATTGATCATAGTGCTTTACAATATTGATATAGTAGGAGCGTGAGGTATGAGGTACCAGCGTCACCAAAGTACAACGACAGTCCACCCATGTCCAGGATCTGAGATCTGCCTGTCAGCATGTTAAGGATCCGCAGACAGAGTGAAGAATTCAGACCCATGTTCCTGAGCTTGATGACAAGCCTGAGGCAAACTATGGTATTGAATGCTGAGCTTAAGTCAATCAACATAACGCTCAGACTTCTCCTTCCTGTGGGAAAGGCTTGTGTGCCGTGCACAGAAAATGGCATCTGCCGTGAGGTTGCACAGTCTCTGTGAAGGTCTGCATGTTCAAGTTCTGAGGTCTGTCACTTAAACCGTGTGAAAAAATTACACAGTTGCCATGACAACACCAGGAAACCGTCTTGAATCATTATGTGTGCGAGTATGCATGTTTGTGTGTGTGTGTGTGTGTGTGTGTGTGTTTTTCTGTGTCTAGGAGAGATAGAAAGAGTGCAAGGAAGACAAAGAAACAAACAAATTACCTAATTAGCTAATTAATGAGAAACTGTATGTTTGTCATCTGTGAAGAATATGAAGACATTTCAACGATGCAAGATTTAGCTAAATCAAACAGTTGTACTAAACAATTTCAAGCTACATTAGACAAGAACGTAACCATAGAATGATTGAAATGAACAAATTTAAGAATCAACCATTGAAAAGGGCTTCCTGAATGTTGGAGGGGGTGTGTTCTTCTAAAGTCTGTGCTAGTTGTGGCTCGGGTCAGATATTGTATAATGAGCTGTGGAGAGAGTTGATGTGCCTCATCTTAGATGGCATTCAGGCTTTCTTGATTGATGTCTTTGCTCAAGTAATAATTCATTGCCATTCTCGTTAAAACTATATACTTTGACACACATTCAGACCTGGGATAGTGTAATTATGTCTTTTATTGAACTCTTATAAAGTAGTGGAACGTATGATGGCATCAGATGCATGTGAAGTTTGGTGTTTACACCTGGTCACTGCATGTGTATTCTCTGATCGGACAGCTATCCGATTTGTTAAAATGATTCCATATACATTTTACAACATAAATGTGTGTCTGCAAAACAGATATAAATCTGCTCTTTAATTTCTGTGCTATACACACATTTAAAAGAGTTCAGTTTCATCTGTAATGCATCCCAGGCAACCTCCTGAATTGGTTTTAGCGCATTTATATCCTTCTTGAAAGCATTTCGGAGTGCATTTACACATGGCCTTTTCACAATCGGATAGCTATTCGATCAGAGAAAATGCACGACATTACCAGGTGTAAACAGGCCCTTTGTTAACATTAGTGCATTAGGTATTATATACTAGCCATGATAATTTGTTTATATATTTATTTTACACATGATAATAATTGCATTTTAAATGAAAGTACTGTGAATTAACAAAAGTCGAATGCATTAACTAATGTTAACAAACTAAAACTTATTGCAAAGTGTTACCATTTAGATAAAACCTATGCCAAACAGAGCCTTCTGCGTATAGGGTTATGTTACCAGACAAACTAAATTATAATAGGAACACAACTACTGTCTCATTACTTAAAAATGTAGCGATGATACTTAATTAGTGAGCACTGTGATTCATCAAATATTTTCAACACACAACATACCATGGAGGTAATTTATTGGTACTTTTCTGTAATTTTCATGACTTAATCATTTACAATATTACCAGGATGTTGGATGCTTGTAATTTAATTACCAACAATTTAGCAACTCACAATGTCATCAGTGTGAACTTACAGAACTGCTTCCTAAGTTATGAGAGAACCAGGAAAGTTCTAGTTACATTCTATATTCGTAATAATACAAAAAAGTAACTTCAGCCTCATTGGTCTGAATTTCATTATGGCCAAATGACAATTTACAAGTTCTTTTAGATATGATCTGATGTCCAGAATATATAAAATGTGTAATTAAATGCCAGTCACAACATTTTAAATTCCCTTAAGATAAAATGTTTCTTTCACAAAGTCTGAAGGTATAGACTATATTTTAGTCATTCTAAAAAACCTGCAATGGAACATCGTTTAATTAGTGAACAGAGGCTCTGCAAGTGTTTTTTATGTCCTTGATTGCCATTTTCAGCCAAATCAACAGTGCAATTACTACATCTTAGTTATGTCAGATAAATTAACAGCTAGTGTAGCATTTAGAAGGCATCTGCGCTCATCAATGATGTGAAAGGATAGACACCCAGAGTGAAGCTATTTGATGTAGGCGGTCCTCTATTGTGGAATCAAAGGATCAGCAGGTTCCTGATGAGAGAGGAGCAAGTAGTTTGTCACACAAATTGATGTCAACTGGGTGCTTGGTGAACAATTATACTGAACCCTGGGATGTTTCATAAGCCTGGCTATTTACATAGAAGGCTAAAGACAATTTCCATTGCTTGTTGTGATGAGGCATTGCTGCTGTTATGCAAAATATCCCCAAGTTCACCAAACATCATTGTGCTATAGATAATAGAAAAACCATGTTACTCATAATTAAGTGAGCAACCACACTGACTTAAGTGACATTTTTTAATGTTGTTAATAAACAGGCAATGTTATTTTTGCTAAATGAGACTATAAAGTGTAACATCATTTTAGAAAAAAATTGAGCATCAGCATAAATTCAGGCCAATTTTGCAGCTTGCAACAAGAAGACTTCTGACAGACATGTAAAGCAACAAGCCTTTTTTGGGGGGTAACAGTACAATAAGGCCTCATTAGTTAACATATTAGTTAACATTAGTTAACACATTAACTATGAGCAATACATTTGTTGCAGTATTTATTACTCTCATCAAAAACCTTGCTGCTTCCAAACCTGAAACTTGCACTCCTTGAAATTGTATACCAGCCAGGCAAGCTGATTGCCACTTGCCAAAGTGCTCTATTGTTGAATGTGCAATGAGATGGTCAGTGAATAGACTATCTGCAGAGGCTTTTTATCCAATGATACTTACAGTATATCAGTTATGACAGCATATAGGTGAAATGTTGAAATGCCTGGGGCATCTGATTTATAGCATGCAGAGACCGTGTTAACCTCTTCTGTTTAGTGGATGGTGGTCCCAGTTATATGCAGTTGTTTATGGGTTTTTGGTTTTACAAAGAACATAAATCATCATCCAAGTCAAATTTTGTTCACAGTCCTCTGTTGTATTAGGGATTTATGTAGCCCGCCATGTATGTGAACTATTTAGGCTGCTGCAGTGGCTCTGTAGTGAGAGCACTTTAAAAGATGTGCTTGAAAACATGTCTTTTTTAATGGGCCTGGACAGTTCTTTGTGTCCCAGTTGGGCTGCTGAGCTTTCCACTGGCTGCTCTTTATCAAATTCATGTGTCTCCCACTTTACTGTACATCAGCCAAGTTTTCGGTTCATAAACAGAGTGTGACAGCCTAAAGATCTGCTCATTGTCTGGCAGGACAAGGAGTACCATTTTATATAATGCACTGAACACAAAAGTCTGTTGTTGAATTTTTTGGTGAGCTTTTTATTATATCAAATAGATGAATTCAAAATAATTATTTAAAAAAATATTGTTTCACGTGATATAAATATTTTAAATAAATGTTTTACATGTTTATATTCACTAATTTATCTGTGTCAGAAGCAGTGGCGGCTGCTGATCTTTAAAGAGGGGAAAGCTCATTTACGGCCTAAATCATAAAAATTGTCCATTTATTTATATGTAAATTCTGCCTACGTTCCTTTTCAAGAAAATGCTCTGTAACCCTGTCGTACCAACTAGGCGTCTTTTCCAGTGACTTGACCAGTGTCCTCTCAATGGCCAGCAGAAGCTAGGCTGCTTAAACGGCCTTGGCCCATTGTGTTACGGGTGTAGGACTTGAGCCGCTTTAAACAGGAGAAGCTCCTTTCTACACCTGCAGATGTAGCTCCAATTGTTGCCACTAATGAGAACAGTTTGTAAAGCTGAGGCATTGCACTGTCCAACTCCATGTCTTTAAGGAACAACCAAGTAATCACACAGCTTTCCCCTGTTACTCTGCAAGTTCCTGATCTGAATACAGGACTTGAAGTTCAGACCTCAGTCTCCCTGAATCAAAGTGATGGCCATAACTTTTCAGGACACTTTGGAAGGCCTCCTCTGGAAATGCTTGTCTCATGTCATCAAATTTCCCTGGATTGACTAATTCTAAGAAAAGCATACTTTCCAAATTTGAAAAACGTTGAGGAATCTGCTCCAAGATGTTATCAAGGATGGCCATGTACAGATTTCTGTAGCGCTCTTGGGGATCCTGCAATTGGGTCAGACGGCGCTTTCTCATGGGCTCATCTCTTGGGTCTGATGTGAGATCTGCTGCTTTGGCATAAACAGCTTGGAAAGCCCCCTCTGACCTCTTCTCTTTGACAAATGCAAGAAGAGACTCAATTCTTTTCTTGCAGTAAAGAACATCCATCGCTCTCTGCTGGACAATATCAAAGACCACATCAGTCTCAGAGAAGATTTGTTCATATGTGTACAACATGAACACAAACTCAAAATCCTCCAGTTTCCTCACGAAGCCTTTGGCACAATCCAGTGTATCATCATCCATTGTCGTATCTGCAATGATGTTATCAAATGTCTGCAGGAGGCCATCATTATTGTTTGCCACAGTGCTCACTATCCGTGATGTGAAATTCCATCGAGTAGGAGCGTTTCTGGGCAACCTTGAGCAGCCTGCAGACTCCAGAAAAGACGTCCCTCTTTGTGGATTTTGAGAAAAATGTGGCAAACCCAGAGAGTGATGCAAAAAAAATTCTGCACTCAGGCAAGCATTTGGCCCCCTGTGACAGCACCAGATTCAGTCTGTGTGCATAGCAATGCACAAACATTGCACTGGGGGCTATTGCTTTCACTTTGGCCTGCAGACCATTGAGAGCCGAAGCCATGACAGCAGCCCCATCATAGGTCTGTGCCACAAGCTTATCCTTAAAATTGTAGCCCTGCATGTTCTCATTTAAAACATCAAAAACGGACTGAGCATCTCGCCCCCCAGAAACATCAAAAAATCCAATGAAGCGCTCCTGAATTTTACCTGCACTATCCACATAGCGAACAATGACAGAGAGTTGGGCACGGCAGGATATATCAGTGGTTTCATCCACCTGCCATCCAAAAAGGGAGCATCCTGAATTTCATCTCTGATCTGATCAGAAATGGTGGCTGCAAGAGCAGAGATCAAGTCATTTTGAATAGTGTGTGACATACCAGAAAACACAGTTGAGGACTCGAATTGTGTGGACAGGACAGAGTCATATTTAGCTAATGTTTCTGTGAACTCTCTGTAATTCCCCTTGTTGGATGATTCACTACTCTCATCATGTCCCCTAAATGACAGCTCCTGCCGGCCAAGCAAGGATGTCACATCAATAAGGCGGTTTAGGAAGGCCCTGTTTTGTTTAACAGTTTCATTATGTTTAGCCACTTGAATGCGAGCACCTTCATTGATTGCATGCTCAACCCTGATCCTGCCCATGCAACTTAATCTTGCATATGCACTCACATGTTCATTGCTATTTTCATGCCTTTTATATGCCCTGTCAAAGTTTGACAGATCTCCAAACCCCAATTTTGACCAAACAACACATCCATGAGATGGTTTCATCAAGAGACATGGCCAGCAGTACATTTTCTTTTTCACAGCACTTCCAGTCAGCCAGCTAACTTTGTCATACCAGGAGAGCTGAAAAGACCTGTTACTTTTCCCTATCTTTTGCACTAAATCAATCTTAGGTGTTGATCTGCCCTGCTGTTTAATTCTAAGTTTCTCCTCGTAAGGAAGACTTTCTAATGGCTTTGCCAAAATTAGGTCGACAATATTAGCACTGTCTGCCATCGTGTGCAGTTTGCTAGCTGGCTAGTTCAGACTATATGAATTAATGAACAAACGATCTAATATATATATATATATATTTAACTCAACGGGAGGAAATGTGGGAATTATGTTAAACTGAAACAATGAATGTGGTGTGAAATTGTGTGAAATATACGATGAAGGGTTGCAGCAGTTTGTCTTTCGACTACACATGCAAAATCCGCGATGGGACTGAGTTGGAAATGTAGACACAGAGTGATACGCGTCATAATCTGAAGACCACGCCCACGCCCACACAACCGTCTCTTTGCATTGCGAGAAGCTGCCGCCTCCTTGTCATTTATTTATAACAAAAATAAAAAAAAAACATGTCTAAAAGCTGATATGTGACAATGTGTATAGCAAACAAGCTAAAAAAAAACAATAAATACGTTTTTATAAGCTGTCGACCCCAAAAAACGAGCGTTTTAGGACATAAAAGTGGATTAAAAAGAGATGACAGACCCTCCAATCATCACGCAGACGCTCGGAGTCCGGGCCAGCCCACTCCTCCATTCATCCCAGAGACGCTGAGCGTCCGTGGGCAGGACATAATCGCAGCATTATCCAATGACCGTCTTGTTTCTAAGCACTGAAAAAAACTGTTTAAAGCAGCCCCATTGAAGTCAATGGACGCTGGGCTTCAACAGAATAATGCACTGTACGCTACGGGAATGAATGAGAAGGAAATCGAGTCAGCCGACCTAAGTAGCTGATTCTGAACGAAATTGTTTTCGTTCGAGATGAACGTGTTTAACGCATTTTTAGTCAATAAAATGTTAACATAATAGTACATATATTTGACCATTCATTTTTTGACAATTATAGGGGAAGCTGAGCTTCCCTTGCAGTCTTAAAGAAATCTCGTCTGGTCAGAAGTGACTTTACTTGAGTTTCCATAGGAGCCAGTTTCAAGTTGGCAAGTTATCAAAAATTGGTAGTATAAGATTTATCAAACACAACATATTCACACATTACTTAAAATAGACTTTCTATTAAGTATTTTGCCTCCATCATATTTGTTCTTTTTAATTACAGTGGTTTCAGGGACACAAAAAACACATAAATGGCAATGTGCTAATAGTCCATTAGCAAGATGTCCCTTGTTCAAAGTCTTAAACGTCTCTTTTTTTATCCACAATTCAGTTTAATTGAATTCCAAGAGGGGTGAGCTGTGCCAAAAGAAGACAATGGCTTGATAGTTTTACACATATAAATAACAAATGGCTCAAGGCAGATTTTCTCTGAAGCCAAAAGTGAAAATTTATGGCTAAACAACACTGATCCATCACCAGAACTAATTATAGTCTCATGTGACTGAAAAATAGTGTGGCATGAAAGCTCAGTAGTTTTGAGATACTTTGGCAATAACTGCTGTCAGGTCATCTATGGCTACAGATTATATATTTTTTTGACTGAATGGTTACTGTTTGTGATTAAATGCTATTGCATACGACAAGGAAATACAAAAACAATACAAAATGCAGTTAATAAAACGGATCGAGTTTTGGTGTGAACTTCCCTTTTCTCACATAGTTAGAATGATTATTAAAATGTTATAATGTGTCGCTAGAGTTACCTTGGTGTGAACGGGCCTTGAAAAATGAGATTTACAGTTTTTTTTAATGCATGGTAATAACTTTGCATACGTGTATTGACGTGCCTAATATTAATTAGTTTAGAATTTGTTTTCAAAGATGTTTTTGTTACTTAGTGTGATTTTGGAACTGATGTTGTTCCAAATGGGTCCTGAAATGAAGCCAGTTGGAGCACCATTGGGAAGCGATGGAAAATGTAAAACTGCTATATTTAGATCCAGTGGAACTTCTTATTTTGGCATTAGTCTCCACCAAACCCTTTCATTAGGCTCTGTAGACCTGTGCGCTGATTGATAGATACTTGCTTGAAGTCTCCTGTTCTCAAAAGTTAAATGACATGTCCAACCAAGCAAATGACTTAAACAGTGATAATTGTCAGTCTACTACAGTTTAGGTGTTTTATTTCTATAAATGAGGCACCAATAATATGTGTGTGGTGTGTGTGTGTGTGTGTGTGTGTGTATATATATATATATATATATATATATATATACACTATATAATGTATATAATGTGTGTGTATATTTGTGCTGTCAAACAATTATATATATATACATACACATGCATGTATATATTTCAGAAAAATAGGTTGTTTATATAGTATATTAATTATATGTATTTATAATATAAAATCTATGAATATAAATATAGACATGCAAATACATGTAAATATTTTCAAAATATACACATGTATGTGTGTGTATTTATGTTTATATAATAAATATACACAGAAAACACTTATATTATGCAAAAACAACTTTTATTTTGGATGCGATTAATCGTTTGACTGTACTTGAGACTGTAAACATAAAAGCCAAGTTTTGTGGCCTTAGATCAGGGATAGGCAACTTCCCTGGAGTGCCGATATTCTGCAGAGATTAGCTCCAGGTGTGTTTGATTAGGGTTGGAGCTAAACTCTGCAGGAGCGGCACTCCAGGACCGATGTTTCCTACCCCCTGCTTTAGACAACCTAATCTAATATTTAGAAATGCTATTATTCATAATATTCTCTAACGGGATGTATAATCTGCTTAATAATCAATATGGCTGAAGCATAGTCAGGATGATGGATAGTTTGAATGCAAATATCAACTATGCCAAGTACAGAAGAAACAATGCCTCTTTGATCTGGGCATCATGCCAGACAGTGTAAAATGACTAAAACTGAGTCATCAGCAAATCATTTATGGAGAGGGATACTGTATTCCTATTAAAGTCTGTTGTAAAATTTAGTTGGAAACTTGCAAACTTATCATCATAAAACACCAGCCTGTGTAAGCTGCCAACATCCTATTACAGGAATGACACTGATTCAACCCAGTGAAGAATGATGGACGTTTACTGTAGTGACCCAAATCCATGTCATTGATTAAATCCTGAGAGGTTTTATCTGATGTTTTTTACGGGACTGGTGATGGACGGGAAGCAAATATTACTATCTGGTCACATGATACTGAAGCCACTGTTCTAATAAGCTTGAATTGCTTAGGCAGGTTTATTTATATTGCTCATCTGGACCTCTTGATGTTATTGACTTTCTGCCTTGGTCAGTCAAAATGACATTTATTTGAATAGTGAATGCACAATACTGCTTATAACAATTTATTTAATCAGCGCTGACCTATTTATTTAATAAACCTTTTAGGATATTTGTTAGCGATACAAGCATATGTTCAATTTAAAAGAGCAGAAAATGACTACTTTCTGTCTGACTGGGAACATGGTTTTGGCCTGTTGCCCTGTCTCTCAGCTCTGCATGAAAAATCAATATAAACCGTACTAAAACCCAATATAAAAGTGTGGATAACATTGATCAGATGTAAATATCCCAATATCCCTTACATGTATAAGATTTCGAGATTTTATTGCAGCGTATAGAGTGACATGGCATTCAACTCAGCTCAAACTCATCCTGTTATAAGTATACTTAGAAGAGAATTCTTGTAAATAATATATTTCCAGGGACAAAGAGAACCCAAAGGACTTATGTATGCCTCAAGTAATTCACTGTCTTAACTTGTGTGTAAATTTACATCTGGGTTTCCTTTTGCTTTGCAGACCTGTTATCAGTTACCCGTGATGTTGCACATCTGCTTTGACTTTCTTCTATTTTCAATATAGCCTAATCAAAATGAACGTGGCTGTCAAGTTCCAAAATGACAAAAATACTAATAAAAAAATTAAGGTGGTTCATATGACTCATGCACCCTATTTCAAGTTTTCTGAAGTAGTATGAGTCAGTGACAATCTTACTCTCTTTGCATATTCAAGAGAGTTTCATTAGTAAAAAAGAAACATTCTTTTGAATTGGATCTTTTAAATTAACTGTTTGATGTTGTTCACAAATCTTGTCTGCATAATTGTGGTTCTTGGGTTCAACTGACTGGTTGCAATGCAGTATTTGGGTGCAATAATCCTTTTGAACAAATAATGAACAAATCTCCTGTTTTGTAATCAGGAGTTTAGTTCTCCTCGCACTGTCTGAGCCACTTGAGCTTTACTGACATCCACTAGAGAATATCTTATTTCTCTTGTCATATAATACTGACCTTTTCTCACTTAGACTGAAAACATGTTATCAGGCTTTTATACAGATTTTTGACATTTAGCAGATGCTTTTTATGCAAAGAGCCTCACAGTTACTTAGTAAAGGCTGGTCCTCCAGGAGCAGCCTGAGGTTAAGTAGCTGCTCAAGGGAACTGCGTGACAGTTCATGAATCAGCCTTTCTGGGACCCAGAGCTTTAATCACTAGGCAAACTATCACCATTGTATGCTCATAGAAGTAATTTGGCTCTCTTTTTTCTCAAAATCAATGTCAAAGTGACACTGTCCGTTGGCTGTATGGCTAGGACAGAGCTCATACGCTTTGAACGTACAAGGTTTGAAGATAAGTGAAATATAAAAGCAGTGACGAATTACACTATGGGGCTGTGCCGATGTCTAAGAACTTTGACACAATCATATCTGACAAAATTGTTACAATAGCAATTTGATGTCAATTATAAAAAATCCTTTCATTTTAAATTGAACAATATATTTTTTAAATTAGTAATCAATGTAATTAATTGATTTTTAAATTGCAGTATGCAGAATTGCTTCTGTACATATAAAAGTTAATAAATAACATTACTGCACTTAATTAACTTTTTTCTAATTGCACACTTCCATCGTCACTGCTATTTATCAATTAGATTAATAAGTAAATAGCAAAACAGACACTATGAAGTCTCATTTCACCTAATTATGACTTTTTGTAATTTTAAATTATTTAAGAATACAGATTCTTTAGAATGGTGACTGAATCAGAGAATAAGGGTTAATTAGCTTTTTTTAGCTTCTAATTGCACACTTCTACTGTCTTTGATATTTTACTAAATTGGGTTTAAGTAAATAGCACAAGGGATACTATGAAGTGTCATTTCATTTCACCTAAATGTGAAATGGTGAGACTTAAATGTATATTCTTTAAAATAATAAATTCAGGGATAAAGAATGGCAGAATGATGACTGAAGCAGAGAATGTGGGTTGGACACACGGTTGCTCTTATTATTAAACCATTGGGCAGTTCAGGTGGTTTAACAAAGCCAAGCCTTCTGTGGAATGGACCTGCTTTGTGAAAGCTGCTGGCAGGTAGACCGATATTTAACATTTAAATCTCTAGGATCAAGGACAAACTAGAAAAAATAAGTTTAAAGGTGCTTGTAGGTCATCAGAAAGTCTAACATTATTCAGGAAAGTCTAACAATTATTAATTAGGTCATCTAGATACGGTTATAAAAATACTTTTAAAATCTGAAATGTACAAATAAACTTGCTTTTTAAAAATGTCAGTGTATCAGGAGAACGATGGGTTGTCAGTTTGGTCACAGGTTCTTGAGAACTCTTCAAGTGAGGGCAGCGCTATGTTTACTCTCATCCTAAAAGGTCATGTTTGAATCTCACATGGGTTCTGTGACCCGATGGAGGACAGACTTCAGGAAAGATAGAATGTAACGGAAGCGTAGTTTGCAGTTATATTTCATTGGATGTCTCATGAGAATCCAGTTTTCTTCCAGGTGATTTCTTGTTGAGTGAGGGTTCCTAAAACAGTTAACAGTATTATTGTGAAATATCATTATAATTTAAAACTATTTTCTATGTTAAATATTCTAAAATGTAATTTATTCCTGTGATGGCTGAATTCTTAGCATCCATTACTCCAGTCTTCAGTGTCACATGAACATTTTAGAAAATATTCTAAAATACTGATTTTATGTTCAAGAGACATTCCTTATTATTATCAATGTTAAAAACAATGTTTATCTTTGTGGAAACAGTGATACATATGCAAATATGTAACATCAACTAATACATCTCTTTGAATCGACCAGTGTTTCATTGCTTGATTGCACAACAAATATAACTGACTTTGTGAAGTTTTCACCTAAAATAACTGCTCCTGAAGTTATGAAGTCCAAGGAGCTGTGAAGCTGTCAAGTTGAAGTTGTTGAGGTGAGAAAGGCTACGGAGGGTTATAAGGGCTAAAAGCTATGAGCATTCCTAGCAACATGAAGTCCATTGAAACAAAACTGAAAATTTGTGGCACAACCCAATCGCTGTTAAGATCAGACCTTCCAGCCAAATTGAGCAACAGGACAAGGAGGGCAATTATCAGAAAAGGGTCCAAGAGGCCAGCTATACAACACTGAAATGGAAACTATCCAGACGTCAAAAAATCTCTTTGGCACTTTACAGATTAAGCCTCTTTGGGAGAGTAGCTTGAGAAAGGGTCGTGCCTAGAGTTTTCTAGAAAACATCTGAAAAAACGTTAAGCCCTCTGAAAGAAAATTGTTATATATCAAGAATCAAAATCCAGGGGGAGTATATCTTTTCAGAGGGTATATTTGGGACAATGCAAAATGTTGGAACACAGGATAGTCGTCCTTTTAACAAGTCTCCTTACATGCCATCTGCCTCATTAACCTTGCTATGCTACTCGATTGCAAAATTGGCCAGCCTTACAAAATCTATAGGTTGGACTGAAGGGGAAAGAAAGTGGAATATTTGAGAGCTTTGCAGCCGAACTGACAGCTACCATTTAGGAAATGGAGTAACTGCTCGACCCTTTGTCCTGAACTTCTTAATTACAGTAATCATGTGTAATTAGACAATGGTGTCTTAAATATTCATGCAGCGTTTAACTTTGACATCATCCTGGTATCTTAATGCTTTTAATCACTGGTGTACGTTCAAAGGATGTGGAGTAATTTGTTATATTTTGATTCGAGAGCAGTGTATAAACTCCTTGAGCCTTGATTGCATGATGCAGAAATCGTTAGCAGAACAGATGTTTCCGCATTTGGAAGCTCTGAAGGCACTGAACATTTATTTTTTGGACCTGGAACCTGGACGTTTAATTTGCAGTTCAAATTTCTAGAATAGTGTTTTTAGAATAAAGGGTTTTTAATTTTTACAGTACACATATGCGGTACACACTACTATGCTGTTGTATTCATCAAAGAATGGTAAAAAATATTCCCACAAAATATTAGGATAAGCATCACAGTTTTCAGTGTGATGATAATAAGAAATGTTTCTTGAGCACCAAACCAGAATATTAGATTATAGATATGATTTTTGAAAGATCATGTGACACTGAATACTGAAAACTAGTGGCTACTTAGAATTCAGCTTTAATATTAAATATTTTAATATAGAAAACATTTTAAATTATAATAATATTACTGTTTTTACTTTAATTTTAATAAATAAATGCAGCCATGGTGAGCATAAAAGACCTTACAAAACATAAAAAAAATCTATAATATATGCTAAAAATATGAATTCCAGAAGCAAACACATTGCAAGAAAATGCTTCTGATTTTTAAGACAACAAGCTGAACAACTATTTTGAAATAGTATATTTATTTGAGAGGATGATACTATTCAATTTCAGTAACCACAACAGGATTGGGGTCTGTTGTTGTTGACTGGACAGGCTGACTTCATTGAGCTAATTCATCTCTTTGATCACTGATCTGTGTGACCAGATGCTCAGGTTACGGGAACAAGAGCGGAACCCTTGAGAGATCAAAGACAAACAATTCCTACCTCATCTGAAGCTGTAAGCACAGAATTAAGTGGGCGGATTAACTCATCCTCAGTTGTACGCCAGGCTGTCCCCACAGAGAGTGATGTTGATGTTTGACTGCCGGGGTGAGTGTTTTACCATCCGTGTAATGTAAACAACAAAGAATTGTTCAAGAAAATGCAGAAGAAAATTAAATCATGAAACTTTCAGTAATATTGCAGTTTCTAAACAAATATCTCTGTATTTTGATTTGAGATGACAACAGGGTATGATTTATCACTGGAGAAACTGATATTATAGATTAAGATTATGGACTCATATTTTGTCCAGAATCAATGGTTTAAAGTTAAAATGCCTTAACGATGGATTTGTTTCTTATAAACACACAGCTTTTATCATAAATCTTATCTTGTTGGCACTGATTCACTGCAGAATGATCCATTGATAAGCAAGTGATCAAATACCAAATTCTCCAAATCGCCTCATCTACATCTTGCATTGCCTCTCGGCGTGAGTACAATTTCAGTAAATTTTAATTTATGAGTGAAATTCATTTAATAAATTATATCATTATGCCGTTCTTATTCTGATTGGTCAGTTGCAGCATTTAGTGCTAAATAATGTTTTCTAATGACCGCTAAACTGTATATTTGACCACTGTCCATGACAAAATAATGTAAAATGTAAAAATAAATAAAGTTGTAAAAGGCAATTGGTCTGAGCTATTTTTACCTGATCGAACCTTAAAGATAGCAAAATACTTTATTTTTGTTAAATAATGTTAATGATATTAAATCATATTTTTGACTTGAATAAATGTGAATGAATGAATAGTCCTACTAGATCTCACAGTGAGGCACATTTTTAGGTATCTTGACAATTTTGTTTTGTTTGTTGTTTTTTACTGGGTACTTTATATCTCTTTATCACAACGCCATCTGTGAAAATGAATTTGATATCTTGGGAAAAACAAGACACCAATAAGTGACACACACAGCTGCATGAGAGCAAACTTAAAATAGAGGGAAATGTATCATTCTTGCTAATTATGTGAGCTATATAGACCATAGAAAAAACAACAACTTGGATTGCAGATAAACAGTAATGCAAAAATGACTAATGCAATATTATTGCAGTATTTCATTCTTATTTGTAGCATTTAAGCTCATTTTTCCACATATTATGTTATTTGTTAGGCAGCATGAAATTAGTATGATCATTTATAGTTAGCAAGTTGTTATCACAAAATAAACCCATTCAGAGTGGTACAATCGCGGTAATGATATATGATTATGACCCGCTCACTGTACATAAAACATTAGCCCAGTTAGAAGCAGCTATCAAGATCTTTGCATAGCCGCTCTCTTTCTTGAATCTGGTTTCAGTTTTACAGGGGAAATTAGTGAACATATGTTCTTCCTCTCTGCTGACTTAGCAGGGTGACCCATGATATCTGCAGCTCAGTTTTGTGCGCTCTGTATTATCTTTGCAAAGAGAACATATTTGTTGTCACCCAGCATTTGCCGACCAGAGGTGGCATCTTCACTATTATGACATTTTGGTAGCTGTGATTTGTCTGAGACAATTCTCCTTCATGGCTCGCTAGTTTGATAGATATGTGTCTGAGAGTGAAACAGTTTGATATGGTAAACCATATCAAGAGATTGGATGCTAATGTGTCAGACACCGAGTATCTTTCTCTGCAAGACTCATTGAGCTGAGGAACATGCGCCATGTCCTGGCATTCCTACATAGCTCTCAAACTTATGCCCAGTATGAGAGGAATTAGTTAATGGCGCCGCCCCCTAACTGTGAAAGCCATCTGTTCTGAAACCAAGTTGTCAAGGGGAGAAAGTGAATTTGTGAGGGCTGTAATTTTATATACTTCTTTCAATCTCTTACTTACCAGTTCCAAAGTGGCTCTATCAGTTACATTTACATTTATGCATTTAGCAGACGCTTTTATCCAAAGTGACTTACAGAGCATTCAGGGCTATACATTTGTCAGTATGTGTGTTCCCTGGGAGTTACATACAGCTCCCAGTATGGTGTGGACTTCATACTGTGCACTTTGGAAAATGTACAAGTGAACTTATGATTCACAACAGGATATTTTTATGAGACGTAGATGACCACACCAACCAAAAGACAATCTTGACGACAATGTTGTTTGCCTTTCTCCAGTCCGCATCTGTCGTCCCTGGCTTTTAGATACCTCGCTTCTCCCTTGATGATAAAATAATGGGGCAATTTTCCACATCAGAGCATGATTTCCGTGCCCAGTTGTCATGTCTCAGGCTGCTACTGTAAGAAGGAAAGATCAGACATACAGGCAAAGCCACAAAGGTTCCTTGCAGTTTCGATGCAAGAGAGTCTAACATAATAGTTGTATTTACGTTTTTTTCAATTGTACAAGGTGAAACAGGTGGAAATAAAATGACAATTATATCATTGCTTATTCACTTCTTTAATTTCATTTCAAAGCTGTATGGATTTATTTATTTTGTGGAGCCCACAATAGAAGACATTTTGAATATAGCATATATACATTGGTATGGGTCAAAATTATACATTGTATTTTATGCTAACAATCATTGGGATATTAAGTAAAGATCATGTTTCATGAAAATATTTAGTACATTCCTACTTTAAATATAAAAACTAAATTTTTGATTAGTAAAATGCATTGCTGAGAACTTCATTTGGACGATTTTAAAGGCACATTTTTTAGTATCTAGATTTGTTCTGCTCCCTCAGATTCCAGATTTTCAAATAGTTGTATCTCAGTCAAATATTGTCCCAGCAAACCATACATCAATGGAAAGCTTATTTATTCAGCTTTCAGATGATGTATAAAATAGATCCATGTATGACTGGATTTGCAGTCCAGGGTCACACTATATAAGTATATATATAATATATAAGTGTAGCTATCTATCTCTATCTTCTGTCTGTCTGTCTGTCTGTCGTCTGTCTGTCTGTCTGTATATCTGTCTGTCTATCTAGTATTTACTGCATAATATATAAATATATGTGCATTTCATAATATTAGAATGTCATAGAAAAGTTCATTTATTTCATTAATTAAACTCAATTGTGAAACTCGTGTTTAAATAAATGCAATGCACACAGACTGAAGTAGTTTAAGTCTTTGGTTCTTTTAATTGTGATGATTTTGGCTCACATTTAACAAAAACCAACAATTTAACAATTGTGAATTGTTGGCCTTCTGGAAAGTATGTTCATTTACTGTATATGTACTCAATACTTGGTAGGGGCTCTTTTTGCTTTAATTACTGCCTCATTTTGGCGTGGCATGGAGGTGATCAGTTTGTGAGTTTGATCAGACTCTATTGGATTCAGGTCTGGTGAGTTTGCTGGCTAGTCAAGCAGACCATGGTCATTTAACCAACTTTTGGTGCTTTTGGCAGTGTGGGCAGGTGCCAAATCCTGCTGGAAAATGAAATCAGCATCTTTAAAAAGCTGGTCAGCAGAAGGAAGCATGAAGTGCTCCAAAATTTCTTGGTAAATGGGTGCAGTGATGTTGGTTTTCAAAAAAAGACGCCTCTGACGACAACTGTAGCAAATTCCTTGACACGTTTGTGTGTGGTGGCTCTTGATGCCTCGACCCCAGCCTCAGTCCATTCCTTGTAAAGTTCACCCAAATTCTTGAATCGGTTTTGCTTGATAATCCTCATAAGGCTGCGGTTCTCTCTGTTGGTTGTGCATATTTTCCTTCCAGACTTTTTCCTTCTTTTTGTCTTCTGGACAACTGTTAGATCAGCAGTCTTCCCCATGATTTGTAGCCTAGTGAACCAAACTGAGAGACCGTTTTGAAGGCTCAGGAAACCTTTGCAGGTGTATTGAGTTGATTAGCTGATTGGCACCATAATCTTATTTGTTGAGATTGAATTGGTGGGTTTTTGTTAAATGTGAGCCAAATCACCACAATTAAAAGAACCGAAGACTTAAACTACTTCAGTCTGTGTGCGTTGAATTTATTTAATACACAAGTTTCACAATTTGAGTTGAATTACTGAAATAAATTAACTCTTCCAAGACATTCTAATTTATTGAGATGCACCTCTCTCTCTCTCTCTCTCTCTCTCTCTCTCTCTCTCTCTCTCTCTCTCTCTCTCTCTCTCTCTCTCTCTCTCTCTATCTCTCTCTCTCTCTCTCTCTCTATCTATATATATATATATATAGTATATATATATATATATATATGTATATATATATTGTTTGTTAGCTTATTGCTTGTTTTTTTTCTCTGAACTGCTTGCAGCTAAAAAAATACACTATGCTTAATGTGAGAGTATAATAAATGATTAAGAGCAAAATGTCTTCCCTCTACTTTAAAAGTGCTGGTCTCACAGTATGAGGTCTGCCTCCTGGAGTGCGGTGGGGTTGGAGGCTTCTCTTGGATTTTTCATGGATATATCTGGAATCATGAAGGCACAGATCACCAGAGGGCAAGACTTGGCTGCCAATGGATGTTATTCACCATGGCTAAGGTTGCACTTTATGACTGCACTGCAGCAGTGTGCACAAAGAACAGATGTTCATCACAGCATCTAAAAGGCATGTGGGAAAACCAATAAAGAATTTCAAAGGATCCACTCTGCAGGGGTCTATGAACAAACAGACTGGTGTTGGAAAGAACGAAGGAGCAAGGAAAATTGCCAGCCGATCATAGTTATCTAGATTGTTACTGTTATCAACGTGCTGCATCAAGATGAGACCAACCTACACCTTACTGCTGTGATTCAAATCATAAAATTGACTTTGCATGACCTCAGGTAGTGGTGGAGCAGTTTTAATGAGATAGATTTCAACCAAGTACACTGATTTTATTTGAATTGATTAGTGACAAAAAGCTTTTCTGAGTACAAACCTTTAGCACTTTTCTTTTTGTGTAAAATGTTATGAAGTATATGTTGGATTAACAATTAAAGCTTATATAAAACAAAGCCTCAAATGGCCCACCCACAGACCACCCAGAGCCTATTCACTGAGCATCTAATGCATATTGATTTTTACAGATTTACATTTTAATTACACTAATTTCAAAATGAATAGCACAAAGGGTTTTGTTTCAGTTCAGTTTAACTGTTTATATAATTTTCTACTATATACAACCCTGCACCATTTTATTAATAATAATGCTCTAGAATTCTTTACATTTTTCCATTACTTTAACTCATTAAAATAATTTAACATGTTTCAACTTCATTTAAGTTATACAAAGTTATACTTTTTTCCAGTTTTGAGCTGGTAACTACTTAACTACACTGTTAAACAAATCCATAAATAGGCCACAGTGTATTAATATGAAAGTGTATTTATAATTTTTTTACAGGTATTTTACTTGTATTTTCAGTGCATTGTGCATTAGGGTTAATGGGAAATGTCTCAAAAAGTACCAATGTCAGGCTATGTGAGACTAATTCACTAGTCCCTGAACCCTATTAAAACACACTTGAAAATATGCTTCTACTAAAATAATATTTTGTCATAAATTTGTAAGACAGATGCTTTTTTTTCTTAGCTTTTAAGACACTTTTACAATTACATACACTGAAATAGTCACCTGTTGGTACTTACATTACACTTTCTCATTTGCCTTATTTTACAGCATTAACTCAATTATAGGGGCTACTCTCCCTGTGAAGCCTCAGGCACTCTATTGGTTTAAATCTGAGCACAATAGTAAGACCTGGATAATAATTTATTGCAGTCCAATAAGGAATGATTTCTCATAACTCCTCAGCAGAGCAGATGTCATCTGTATTTAGTGGTAATATTTCAGCTCTTCTGTGTTTTTCTATAAATCCTGTGCCTGGGAAGTACACATTTTGTAAATGATCTATGGTCTTTTAGGAATTCAAATATTGCAACATATTGCTAAAGTTATTTTTTGATATAATATCAGGCAGCCTTCTGGAATTATTTTGATTGGTCAATTGTGGCATTATTATCATTGTACATGGCAATAGCTGAGATTGAAAGCTAGTTTTATTTATCTCAAATCACCACAGACTTCACTGCAAATAACAAATGCAATGACACTATGTCAGCTATCGATCTGATTAATTATTCCCTCTTTAAGCATTTTAATATTACTGTATTGTTCCTGTGTTTATCTTGTTGCTGGGATTTGCACATTGTAGTGGAGTGTGTCCTCATATTTATTTATTTGATAAGTGAACTTTCACTTAATAAAATACTAGCCTACAAGACTGCTAATGCATAATGATATCTAATAAAAATGTCTTATTATATTGGTTGTATTTCTCATTAGTTAAATCCAACTAAAAAAATGGGGCTTTATTTATAGCTTTTCCCCCAGCAAACATGAATGGTTTATGAAACTGTCTGACCTGATTTCCTATGTGAAATGGAATATGACGACAGGAATAGTACCCCAAATGGCCTTAAACTTCATCATGATAAAGTGTGTCTGCCTTTAAATCCACCCCAGTTGAGCCTCTCTCCATTTGCCCTTTAATAGCACAGGAAAATAAGGAACTGTGGGTACGAGTTAGACCCCATAACCAAGATGAATGAATGAACTGCCATTTACCACTGCCAAGGCTTGAAGTTCTCATATTCCACATCAATTAAGCACAGTGGGGTGAAAAAGCAGAGAAAGAGTGGAAAACATTGCTACAGAGAAGGGCCTTAATTCAAGAATTGCATTTAATAAACAAATTGAAGAACATTACAATTGCAATTGTACACAAAAGCAGATTTGAAAGAATTTGTACATACATATATATATATTGCTCTGTGACGGATGGTGTTATGCAAACTTCCTGTAACAGATCCCAATAAGAATAAAAGCTCTTGTACAGTATGTGATCAGTATGGTAGTGGACACTTTGGAGGAGAAAGCGGTAATGAGTGAGATCACAGGTGACCCTAATTCAATAGGGCTGCTGAATAATCAGCTGCTGATGCTCTTCGATAATGGAAACGCATGTTCTTGTGCCCTTGGCGCCAACTGAAGCCCTGAGCAGAATACCACACCAGAAAATGGGCTTGATCCCATTTTTAGCTGAAGCACAGTGTAGGTCTTATGATGGGATGCTTCTTCCACGGCTTTTGTGGTCAGTCCCTTAGGTTAACACTCACTACCTACTGTTTTTCTACACATATTTTACTTGTTTTGCGCAAAATAAGGCAATTCAGTCTTCCTCATAATACTCAGCTATAATGCAGGGCAATGAATACACTGACCAATAATGCACTGGCATTAAGTCAAGTCAAGTCAAGTCAAGTCAAGTCGAGCTTCATTGTCATTCCACTACATGTGGGTACATACAGTGGAACGAAACGTCGTGCCTCACAGTGCTACATAAATACTAACATGCAACAATGAAGTAAAAAACCTTTACACAACTAACCTATAAATATACTGTATATAAATGTTAACCTATTCATAGACTAAAAAATACAAACTGTACGAATGCTTCAAATGAATACTGTACATGTGCAGAGCGAAACATTGCAAGTCAAGCATCTTGCTGGTGAACAGTGTAAGGTGATTTGTAGTACATGAGCATGTAATCATACATATACTATTGAGTCTTTTTGTGGGATTATGTACATGTTATATGGTAACGTGTGAAAAGTGTCTAGTGCGAATAGACACTTAATGTGGTGGACTTGTGCATTTACACTGTTGACATAATGTTCCTCGAGCGGTACCATGAGGCGGCATTAACTGGGTTTTATGTATTTGGGTCATGTTTGAGTTCCCCTAATTCCTTATAAATTACTATGACTCTCTCTCTAGATAACATGATAAATGCGATCCCTCTGCAGGTGTATACCTTCAGGGATAAAGGCATGCTAGAGTGGTATTTGTCTTTTAACAAAATGCTTGGTGTAACAGCTCCGTTTTTTTGTGGCTTAGTGGTTAAAATGTGGTGCTGGCAAGATACAGGTTTAAACCTTAGAGCTTGAATTGCTACCATTGTGCCCTTGGGCTGCTTAAATCCCGAATATGGGCTCATTGATAATGACATCAACAATGATATCTGTACTAGTATTACCCATCTATTTTTTTTTATGTGATTTGCTTTTATTACAAAGTGTCTGATAAACGAAGAAAAGAGAGAGAAAAAAAGGATCGTCAACAAACCATGAACCTTATATTGTAGTGCTTTCATGCATAAATAAATGACAAATTCATATCAGACAGGTTTTTAACATCATCCGTGTAGAGGGGGTGACATGCTTCACAACTGACCTGTCGAATGTACGTCCTCCAAATGCAGAATGAAATGATTACATCCCTAATGGCACTACTTCAAAAAGCATGACTGCGATAGTGAGAAATCCCAGCAGGAATGTTGTTAAACTTTTAGGAGCAACAACAGAGTTTTTAGGTAGGAGGAGGTGGCAGTAATGACAATGACTGCAGCTCTCAATGGATTCACATCCCCTTGGATTCTAATTTGATTGTATGCAATTACACGTTTAAATGTGTCCCTAATGGAATGATCATGTTTGCCCTTCAGTAGCAACCCTGATGTGGCATATGGCTTTTTTCCTATTTATTGCTAGAGGGGAGACTTTAACCTCAATTTTAATTAATTTTTAAAAGCAAAGTCAGACAATCAGTAATCAGCAAATCAATGTTGTTGTTTTTTTTCAATTTGTATTTTTATAAACTAATGACTTAAATAAAAGAATAGTTCACACCAGAAATGAAAATGTGCTGACCCTTAGGCCATCCAAGATGTAGATGAGTTTGTTTCTTCATCGGAAACAGATTTGGATAAATTTAGCTTTGCACTACTTTCTTATCAAAGGATCCTCTGCAGTGAATGGGTTCTGTAAAAATGAGAGGTCAAACAGATGATAAAAAGATCACAAGTTATCCAAACCACTCCAATCCATTAATTAGCATCATGTGAAGTGAAAATCTGCATGTTTGTGATAAACAAATCCATCATTCAGACCATTTAACTTCAAACCGTTTCTTCCAGCTAAAATATGAGTCATCCATCCATAATATTGCTTTCTCCAGTGAAAAAGTCTTCTCGTCTGAATCAGTAGAGAAAATATGAGTGAGTGAAAGTGAAATGATGTGTGGTCAAGTATGCTGACCCATACTCTAAATTTGTGCTCTGCATTTAACCCGTTCAAGTGCTCACACACAGTAGTGAACACACACCCGTAGCAGCGGGCAACCAATGCTGTGGTGCCTGGGGCAGTTGGGGTTTTGGTGCCTTGCTCAAGGGTCTCACCTCAGTCGTGGTATTGAAACGAAGAGAGCACTGGTTATTCACTCCCCCCACCGACAATTCCTGCCAGACCTGAGACTCGATCCCGCGACCTTTCGGTTACAAGTCCACCTTTCTATCCATTAGGCCATGACTGATGAAGCACAGTTTGTACATGAAAACAGTTCAAAACAATTCTAAACAAATATGTCAGAGGATCTGGATGTGAGAGGACAACGGAGGATGGACTTTTTTTGCTATAGAGAAAGACATCTAAGTATAAAAAACATATTTATATTCGATACAGTTTATTCAAATTGATAGACTTTTTGCTTTACAGGACTTTAATTGGTGGACTGGATTACTTAAAGATTATTGTGATCTTTTCATCAGCTGTTTGGATTCTCATCCTGACAGCACCCATTCACTCATATTTACTTGAGAACTTCATTTTGAGAACTCTAGCTCTTTCTGGACCTGGAGAGGCCTACAGGACACCCATTGTCTTTATGAGAGCAATGACAAGGTGCTATTAACTTCCTGTGAGCCTTGTCAGTACCATCAAGTATCATTAGGTTTAAAGTGCTCAATGCTTAACTCTGTTCATTACTTTAACAGTGCTGTGCTGTGATAAATGAATGACTGCATAAGCATGTTTATTGTGAAGAATAAAGCATCAGGCTCTTATTTTGGTGAACTAATCAACTTGCTATGCAAAATGCAATTGCGCTGCTGTCATTTATGCATCTGCAAATCGCCTTTTAGTAACTTCATCTACATGTTGAACAGCTATGGGATGTTTGCTACTCTCTTACATCATACACATTAAACATTTCCCACAGAAAAAAAGGGAAAAATATGGAATAAACTTACATCCACAATAAATTAAGGGTAAGCGGGAGACTAGTGAGAAACAAAAGGTTTTTCTAAAGAGACATGTTGATTTATTGTTGGCTTTAGAATGCAGCCCCTTGAGTTAAACTGTAGCAGAGTGGAGTATAAATCACAACAGACCTGAAATGTAACAGTCCATTTGGTCTTAGAAGTCACAAATGCAAGCCTTGGTCTTCACGCTATACTAAATCATGCTGTGGTCCTCAGCTGGCCGAGGGTTTGTTGGCACGAGGGTCGAATGAACTTTGCGCCATGTTGAGATGGACTCTAGTTTGATGCAATCCGTAAAGCTGTATATCCTTTTGTTGCAGAATATTCTTCAGCATATACTAGATCACCTCAGTTTTTAACTTAAACTGGCTTTTAAACAGATGTTAACATGAGTTTGAAGTGCTGGTTCTAATTGGCATTGCATTGGCAATTGTTTGATGTAGACAGAACTGAGAAATTAAAATTCTCACCTTATATATTGTATGTGGGGGTATATTTATTATTCACAGCACCAGTTGTTTATCTAATCAATGCATAACATCTAAAAGGCTCTATTTCAATGTTTATCCATGAAACATTTTGGTTTACCCTCATATAATAATCATGGCAAAACACCCCAGGATTTTGATATATTTTTCAATCTGCCTAATTATAACATGTCAATCTTAGCCAAAACATGGCAAAAAAACCTTTTTATATCTCATGCTGTTGCAGAAACAATTGCTACTAAAGCAACAACAATTTTCAAACGATATGATGTGGTTAAAATTAGCCGTATTTACTAGCAATAACGGTACCAATTAGGAACACACAATACTATTTGAGAGAGGGAGCATTATATCGTGTTCAAGTGATTTTGGTCTTAAATAAACATTTTTGACAATTTTCTTGTTTTCACTTCTTTAACAAATATAGGGAGTTTTTGTATTTTTTCTACTACAGAATATGTATAATAGTTTCGTAATAGGTTTTATATGTATTATCTCAAACTACTTGTACAACCCAAATTCCGAAAATGTTAATTTGAATAAAATGAAAACTGAAAGACTTTCAAATCACTTGAGGCAATATTTTATTCACAATAGAACATAGAGAATATAGAGAACAAATGTTTAAATGGAGAACTGTTACACTTCTATCCACTAAATAAGCTCATTTCAATTCTGATGCTTGCTACAGGTTGGCACGGGGGCAACAACGGGCTGAAAAAGTAAGACATTTTGAAAATATTCGGCTGGTAGAACATCTAGCAACTAATTAAGTTAATTGTCATCAGGTCTGTAACATGATTAGCTACAAAAGGGACGGATTTGAGAGGCAGAGTCTCTCAGAAGTAAAGATGAGCAGAGGCTCTCTAATCTGTGAAAGAGTGCATAAAACGATTGTGGAATACTTTAAAAACAATGTTCCTCAATGTCAAATTGTTGAAATCTCTGTGCTTAAGGTCTTCGGGCCCTCAGAAGACACTGCATCACTCATTGGCATGATTCTGTCATTGACATTACTAAATGGGCCCAGGAATACTTCCAGAAATCACTGTTGGTAAACACAATCCACCGTGCCATCTGGAGATGCCAACTAAAGCTCTATCATGCAAAAGAGAAGCCATATGTGAACATAGTCCAGAAGCGCCATCATGTCCTGTGGGCCAAGGCTCATTTAAAATGGACTGTTTTAAAGTTGAAAAATGTTCTATGGTCAGACAAGTCCAAATTTGATATTCTTGTTGGAAATCATGGATACCGTGTCCTCCGGGCTAAAGAAGAGGAGAAACTCCTAACCTTGATGCCCAGATGTCTTCAAACTGTTTTGAAAAGAAGAGGAGATGCTACACCATGGTAAACATGCCCCCGTCCCAACTACTTTGAAACATGTAGCAGGTATCAAATTTGATGCTTAGTAGCAGGGGCTAACCAGCTTAACCCTATACCTTTGGGATCAGCACTAATACACTTTAGATTTGTGCATTTTCATTTAGAAGTCTGGTTGCATTTTCACTCTAAGTCTCCCAGTAGGCTATAAGAAGTAGCAGAACCCAACAACAAACCTAGTTAGTTAGTGAGTTATCAGACAAGGGCAATTGTCTCTGATCCTCCTTGTCTAATTGGCAAGATGAGGTTGGAGCTGCTAGTGTGAGGGAGCACAGGAGGTCTGTCAGCCTGGAGCAATGGAGCAAAAACTAAATAAATTGGGGTGGTTTGTGGTACTGGCTGTGTTTATTTTACCTTCTAGATCTCTGTAATATGAGATTAGTGCATTGCTTACTTATTACCAGAAAATTGCAGGTATTTATCTAAATCTGTATTTTATATTAAACCATGTGCAATTCATTGCAATAGAGATGATGTAATCATGAAGCATTTGTCTAATTATGTATGAAAAGTAAGCTTCTCTTGTTAGGGTGCGCAACATTTAATATGCAGCACCCTTCTCAAAAATGGACCTGTACTATTTTTGACATCTCCAGAATCCCTTGCAGTTTCCTTATGAGTGCCAACATAACCAGTATTCTGGTGAAGGGACATCCTATCAGGATTGTCTGAGGGCCAGAAGCTTCTCCTTTGAGGATGATAAATTGAAGCGTGGCAGCTGCGGTCGAGCCCACAGCTACTGAATCTCCTGACTAGTGGGGTGGCGGGAAGCTGATATGTCACCCCTCCAGTCCTCCCCGCTCCTGTGGGAATGAGGAGGAGGCTAAGACCGGGCTTCAGGGAGGGAATTAGTGCCCACA
Source organism: Oxygymnocypris stewartii (assembly GCA_003573665.1). Lineage (NCBI taxonomy): Eukaryota > Metazoa > Chordata > Actinopteri > Cypriniformes > Cyprinidae > Oxygymnocypris > Oxygymnocypris stewartii. Next base: position 3,444 of record QVTF01026167.1, on the reverse strand, counting down.
ACAGAAACTCTGCTGGAAACGCACCTCTCTGTTCAACCGATGGGACTGCATATTAATTTCTAAGTGGTTGGTTTCAAGTGATGGATCATCCAAACATATGGGGAGGCTGTGCACGAGTATCGTTTCACTTCAAGGTCCTTTTCAACTTTTTCCATTAATACAAACAACATCTCAGCCAAAATGCATTTCCCTTTTTCTCCCTGTTCGTGGTTTATCAAAAGAGAGGGAGTAAAAAAAAAAAAATATTTTTTTTTAAGCCTGCTGTCAGGGCCAGTGCACACACATGCATACAATTGTCTCATTTCACCCTGGTATTCAGATGGTCGGAATTGTTGTAAATTAAATAATATTATTCTATATTGCTAAGCACAAACATGTTTTGTCTCAGGGCATCTCGAATTAACCTTGTCTGGATAGGAATAACATTCTGCAAAGTGAATCGTGTACCTACATACTGAGAGGAAAATCTAACAACATTTTTTATGGGATCGTCTAAGTATGTTTTGTCCTATGTACTGCTTCAAAACTAATAAAAAAAAAGTACATATATTCTAACAACTCACTGACCACGAGATCATGCACTTACCAGAATGATTCTACAAGATCTAATAAAATAGCACACCTCAAAGCAATTTAACGGTAAACAGTTAAACACAATTTTTACTGTAAAAAAATGCATACATGGGAAATAATGTTAAACATCTTGTCATTCTCGGAAGTCCTTGTGTCATGAATCTGGTTGCCACTCACCACAACTGCACATCACCCTGGGACTACATCTCCCATCATGCACTGCACACACATTCCCGTCCACCATTACAACCAATCACAGCTGTCACCATTCACTCATCAACCCTGATTGCCTCACCACACCTGTACCTCATTCACTCACTCACATAAAAACAGCACACAAACACTCACCCAGTGCGAAGTCTTGTTTCCCCCTGGCTACATTTCCGAGCGTATTTCCCAGTTTGTCTTTCCGTGCACTACCTGGACTGTTGACCTCCTCTCCTGATCGTTTGCTGCCTGCCTCTCTGACCTCGCCTGTTTCATGGTAATCCTCTCTGTCTGCCGCCTGCCCTGACCCATTGCTCTGCCTCTGTTTTCGACTCTGCCTTTTCTACGTTGCCCTCGATACCTCTGCCTGATATTTGCCTGTTTTGACCTTGTACAAATAAAGCTGCTAGTGGATCTACTCTCGCCTCTGACCTGTCATTTGTTACAGAAGACTTCGCCAAAGATGAATCCAGCAGTAAAATTGATGTTACTCCGCCAGGGTACAAGGTCCATTGAGGACTATGTCGTAGACTTCCTCGAACTGGCACACCTTACTCATTATGACAACATCTGCTTAATGATATTTTTTCATGGGGGCTTATCTGAACCTCTTCATTCAATCATGCCGCTGCATGATCCTAACTGGACGTTGGAGAGGTATATGGATACCGCACTACAGCTGAGTGGCTCTCCTTTTACGGTGGGTGCCACGCAGGAGCTCGCAGAGTCCGCTCCAGAGCCCGCTCCGTCCCAGGAGCTCGCAGAGTCCGCTCCAGAGCCCGCTCCGTCCCAGGAGCTCGCAGAGTCCGCTCCAGAGCCCGCTCCGTCCCAGGAGCTCGCAGAGTCCGCTCCAGAGCCCGCTCCGTCCCAGGAGCTCGCAGAGTCCGCTCCAGAGCCCGCTCCGTCCCAGGAGCTCGCAGAGTCCGCTCCAGAGCCCGCTCCGTCCCAGGAGCTCGCAGAGTCCGCTCCAGAGCCCGCTCCGTCCCAGGAGCTCGCAGAGTCCGCTCCAGAGCCCGCTCCGTCCCAGGAGCTCGCAGAGTCCGCTCCAGAGCCCGCTCCGTCCCAGGAGCTCGCAGAGTCCGCTCCCCCGCTCCGTCCCAGGAGCTCGCAGAGTCCGCTCCAGAGCCCGCTCCGTCCCAGGAGCTCGCAGAGTCCGCTCCAGAGCCCGCTCCAGAGCCCGCTCTCGTCCCAGGAGCTCGCAGAGTCCGCTCCAGAGCCCGCTCCGTCCCAGGAGCTCGCAGAGTCCGCTCCAGAGCCCGCTCCGTCCCAGGAGCTCGCAGAGTCCGCTCCAGAGCCCGCTCCGTCCCAGGAGCTCGCAGAGTCCGCTCCAGAGCCCGCTCCATCCCAGGAGCTCGCAGAGTCCGCTCCAGAGCCCGCTCCGTCCCAGGAGCTCGCAGAGTCCGCTCCAGAGCCCGCTCCGTCCCAGGAGCTCGCAGAGTCCGCTCCAGAGCCCGCTCCGTCCCAGGAGCTCGCAGAGTCCGCTCCAGAGCCCGCTCCGTCCCAGGAGCTCGCAGAGTCCGCTCCAGAGCCCGCTCCGTCCCAGGAGCTCGCAGAGTCCGCTCCAGAGCCCGCTCCGTCCCAGGAGCTCGCAGAGTCCGCGCCAGAGGCCGCTCCGATGCAGAGTTCGCTCCAGAGGCCGCTCCGATCCAGGAGCTCACAGAGTTCGCTCCAGAGGCCGCTCCGATCCAGGAGCTCACAGAGTCCGGCTCTCCTTCGTCTCCGCTGGTCCCGCCCAGCTCTTCTTCGTCTCCGCTGGTCCCGCCCAGCTCTCCTTCGTCTCCGCTGGTCCCGCCCAGCTCTCCTTCTTATCTCCGCTGGTCCCGCCCAGCTCGCCTTCGCCGCTGGTCCCGCCCAGCTCTCCTTCGTCTCCGCTGGTCCCGCCCTCTCTCCTTCGTCTCCGCTGGTCCCGCCCAGCTCTCCTTCGTCTCCGCTGGTCCCGCCCAGCTCAACAATGCCTTCGCTGGTTCCGTCCAGTTCTACCAAGCGCCCAGGAGAGTCAGAGCCACCTGAGTGCCCAAGAGAGTCAGAGCCGCCCGAGCGCCACCGAGATTCAGCGCTTCCAGAGTGCCCCCTCGAGGTAGTGGAGTTCACCAAGAACTTTCATGGAGGGAGCTCCCCTCCATTTCTCACGGAGACCCCGGACCCGCCATGGCCCATGAGGTCCCCTGATCCATCATGGCTGCCCGAGTCCCTGGATCTACCATGGCCGCTTAAACTCCCTGCCTCGGTTCCTGAAACCAAATGTGCTCTCTCTGCCTCTTGTGTCTCCGTTTCCTCTAGGTTCCAGTCTCGGCCAGGGATCTCTGCTACGCCCTGGAGGGCGCCTGTCTCGTCTGCTCCGCCCTGGTGGGCGTCTGTCTCGTTTGCTCCGCCCTGGTGGGCGTCTGTCTCGTTTGCTCCGCCCTGGTGGGCGTCTGTCTCGTCTGCTTCGCCCTGGAGGGCGCCTGTCATGTCTGCTCCGCCCTGGTGGGCGTCTGTCCCGTCTGCTCCGCCCTGGTGGGCTGTCCCGTCTGCTCCGCCCTGGTGGGCGTCTGTCTCGTCTGTTCCTCCCTGGAGGGCGCCTGTCACGTCTGCTCCGCCCTGGTGGGCGCCTGATCTGCCAGAGTCACTCCACGTCTCCGTCGACCTGCCAGAGTCACTCCACGTCTCCGTCGACCTGCCAGA
>QVTF01026166.1:0-37216 GCA_003573665.1 Oxygymnocypris stewartii | reverse complement strand
CAACATAGCTTGAAATCAAGTTGGTCTTTTCACAAACGTTTTAAAAGACAAAAAATGATTAAGTATTTTATGCATCCTTCAAGCAGAATGCAATCCCAAAATGCATTGCAACAGACTTGTCTCTGTGAACATCTACAATGGTGGATGAAGCAAACTAATTAAAAAATTTTTTAAAGTATAAGTGTCAGACCTGTATCCCCATGTCTTGTGTCTCCCTTCCTCTTGTGCCCATATATGGTCCTTCCTGTCCTCGTTCTGTCATCATTAGTTCATTAGTCTCAAGTATCACAAGTATCTGTGTTTGATTACTCCTCACCTGTTGCTGTTTTCCCTGATTACGTTCTATGTGTTTATAAGTCCTGAGTTTCCCCTGAGTCTTTGTCCGTTCTCTTGTCTATTATGTTGTGTTGCCTGCATTATGTTCATTCAAACCTATTCGTCTGACCTGTAGTCTCCAGCACGACACGACCCTGACAATAAGTGATTCAACACATAAAACTAATGATAAAAAGTATTAATATTGTAGTGTTTAGGCCATCTTCAAGTATTCTTGATGGATTTCAATCAAAAACAAATATAAATGTGCCCAAAACATATCTGGATGAAGAAAATATTTGAAGTGGTTGTTACCACGACTGAGGTGCCCTTGAGCAAGGCACCGAACCCTAAAACTGCTCCCCGGGCACCGCAGCATTTACAGCTGCCCACTGCTCCGGGTGTGGGTTCACGGTGTGTGTGTTCACTGCTGTGTGTGTGCACTTTGGATGGGTTAAATGCAGAGTACTAATTCCAAGTATTAGTTACCATACTTGGCCACATGTCATGTCACTGTATTTTTTTTTTGATAACCAAACAGTAACCGAACTACCATATCATTGTTTTCTATATTATAGAATAGAAGTCAATGGCTACCGTCAATGGTAATAACCAACATTTTTCTAAATATCTTGTAATATTTTGTGCTCAACAAAATAAAGAAACTCATACGGGTTTGGAACAACATTAGGGTCAGTCAATAATGACAAAACGTAAATTTTTAGGTGTAATATCACTTTAAGGCCTGTTCACACTAAAGGTGTGGTCATGTTTACCCCTGCAAAATCCAGATCATCTTACTACATCTGTTCAGACTAAAACAAACATTCGTATACCATCATTGCTGGGGAGTGTTTTCCCCCCATCACATTGGGAATAAAGTAGAGCAAACAATAATATTCGTGTTTTGGTCACATGACTAGAGCTATTACAAACAGTGTTGGGTAGATTACTTGCAAACTGTAGTCCGTAACGGATTCTACATAATAATTTATTGCTATTTTGTGAATAATAAGTAATCATGCAATCAATAAAAAGTAAATGATTGTCAGTATTTTAAAATGTAATATCATCTATTGAAATGAGATTATGTAATCCAGATAACATGTAATTCGTTACTACCCAGCGCTGATTGCAAACTAGAGGAGCAGACAGTCTGTTTTTCAGAGACACTAACACAAATCGCATTTGAAAACATGTATGTCGGTGTGAATAGCTCATCCAGGCAACACACTTGTTTTAAGCAGATTTTACCTATATTTACAAAAGTTATAAACCAAAGAAAGTCAGAATCAGAAGTTGACATCAGCGAGAGCGGCTCATTAATGGTGAAGTCGCCATGATGCGCACTAATTAGCCCGCAAACACTACCTCCGCGGCTCATCAGAATGCATTTGTGCCTTCGTGACAAAAAAACAAATATTGTCTTTCCCCAAACTAATGAGCTCTATTGGAAACGGAATAACAAGCTTTTCACGTGATGCCATGTGTAGCATCCTTTATTAAATGTGACTTACCCCTCTTCCCAATGCAAAATGAAAGTCGAGGTCTCCAAAAACTAAAACTTGAAAGTGAAGCTTGACTATTGCGGCTGCAGAACAGGATCGTATATCCTGCATTGGCTTTTGGAGTGAAATATGAGCTGGACAGGTTGCACACATCACTCCCTGTTATTTTCTGGCTAGGTTATCTATTAAGGAGAGGAGAGAAACCTATAATACTCTTAGCTCTCGTCATGAGCTGTCTGTATCTAAGGAGACTCTCACTCTCTGTAGGAGGTGCTGAACAATCCTTGAGCCAATCTTGGCCCATTGAAGCTCCTGTCCATCAGATACTAGATGTTCCTCACACACTGCTAGCATCAGGAGGTCAGGACAGCTGGACTTTCATTAAGAGCCGTCACTGCTGGAATCTCCTTCTGACACATCTGAGTACAGAGCATTTACCAGATGCAGAAATCAACAAAACTAACAGCGAAAATATTGTTTCTGAAGAAAATATAAATGATTGGCTGTGATATGTAAGTGTAAAAGGGGTCATGGATTGCATTTGTTTTTTATTTTTTGTACTATTCTCTGAGTTTCACTTATGTTATCAAGATTTTTACATAAAAAAACATTATCATTTAGAAGTAATAAGCTATTTTCTGAACTGTTCCTAACCCTCCTGTTTGAATGGGTGTGGTGGATTGTGGACTCCGAAGTAAACGCCTACTGCTATGATTGGCTAATAGTTGTTTAAGTTTGACAGCCTAATGTTATATTTCCTCATAGATGGACACTGCTGTGATTTAGGTCAAAAATGCCAAAATAACTCAATACATCTGAAACATTCTGTAACAAGAGACAAAGCATGTAATAAAACAGTTACTCAAGCTTGTGTGGTGCAGCATTACTGTCGGATCCAAAATAGTCAAAACAGCATCATCTTTAGTTTCAATCTTTTTGAAAATCCTGCATCGCGTGCCTTGTTTGTAAATTAATCAGCTGTAAAATTAAGTGAACACAGGGTCGAGTTGTTACTGACGCGGTCTGGATATTTATAAAAAATAAAGTTAATCCATTCTTTCCTAATATTTTGATCAAAAGGAAGGCGATGCAAACACTGTTTATTTTCCACAGCTTTGCATAGCAAAGCATCTTCTTGTATTCAGAGCATCTTTATTGTTTGGTTTCTGCACTGACCTGCAAGTTCGCCTCTCTCGTAAACCCTAAATGCACAAATTGGTTGGCAGGGCTAAACAGTGATGTAGAATCGACGGGCGGGGCTAAACAGGCAGTGATGTAGAATTGGTGGGTGGGGCTAAACAGGCAGTGATGTAGAATCGGTGGGCGGGGCTAAACAGGCAGTGATGTAGAATCGGTGGGCGGGGCTAAACAGGCAGTGATGTAGAATCGGTGGGCGGGGCTAAACAGGCAGTGATGTAGAATCGGTGGGCAGGGCTAAACAGGCAGTGATGTAGAATCGGTGGGCGGGACTAAACAGGCAGTGATGTAGAATCGGTGGGCAGGGCTAAACAGGCAGTGATGTAGAATCGGTGGGCTGGTCTAAACAGGCAGTGATGTAGAATCAGTGGGTGGGGCTAAACAGGCAGTGATGTAGAATCGGCGGGTGGGGTTAAACAGGAAGTGATGTATCGGCGGGTGGGGCTAAACAGGCAGTGATGTAGAATCGGTGGGCAGGGCTAAACAGGCAGTGATGTAGAATCGGTGGGCGGGGCTAAACAGGCAGTAATGTAGAACCGGTGGGCGGGGCTAAAGAGGCATGATGTAGAATCATTGGACGGGGCTAAACTGGCAGTGATGTAAAAGCAAGCGTTGAGTGCGGCAGAGCTTAGCCACACTATTACATCATAGAGTAGAACATTCCACAAGCTGTCGTTTTGGCAGACTGCCTTCAATACAAGCTATTGGTCTCAAACTCAATTCCTGGAGGGCCACAGCTCCCAGTTTAGCTCCAACCCTAATCAAACACACCTGATCTACCTATTCCAGGTCTTCAGGATTACTAGAAACTTCCAAGCAGGCATGATTTGGAGCTGGTTGGAGCTAAACTCAGCAGAGCTGTGGCCCTCCAGGAATTGAGTTTGAGACCACTAAGCTGTTTCTAGACTAATGAGAAAGTTTTGAGTTCTGAAACTGGTTGCTTTGCTAGTGCATTCTGTGTGGCTTTCAGCCCTTTGCTATGTGGTTTCAAGGGTCTTTCTTTCTTTTTATACTTTTAGCTTTTCAGTTGCAATGGTTTTCTTTTAGCCTGTTACTATGTGGTTGCCAGGGTATTATCAAAATGTTATGTGTTAGTTTGTTTTACCTGTTTAGTGCAGTTGTTAAGTCTCTAATTGGCTTTTAACTCGTTGCTACATGGTTGCCAGGGTATTACTATGCTGTTAAGACATTTTAAGTGTTTTTAACCCATTGTTATGTGCTTACCAGGGTATTGCTACACTGCTGTTGAGACATTTTAAGTGGCTTTTATCCTGTTGCAATGTGCTTACCAGATTACTGCTATAATGTTCCAGGTTATTTTTACCCTGTTGCTTTTATAATTTTTTATTTTACCCATTGTTTTGTGGTTGCTAGGGTGTTGCTATATACTTGCTGGAGTATTTTGATTGTTTGGTAGTCTATGTGTTGCTATGCCGCAGTTCTTTTGGTTGCCAGGGTACTGTTATGTAGATGCTAAAGTATTCTGAGTAGTTTTAACCGATTACTAATTGAATGATAAGGTGTTCTCAGAAAACCCTATCAAGTGTAACAGGTTAAAAGTTGCTAAGTGTTTTTAGCATGTTGATGTGTGGTTGTTAGGGTACTGCTATGTGTCTGCTAAAATGTTTTAAGTGTTTTTGGGGGTGTTGCTTTGCTACGAAGTTGCTAGAACATTATTATGCAGTTGCTTGGGTTTTCTGAGTGTGACTTATTTTAGAATGTTGGTGGTTGCTATGCAGTTACTAAGTTTTCAAAGCAGCCCATTGCTATGTAAGTTGGTTGTGAGGAAGTTTTAAGTGGTTGGTTGACTGTTGTGAAGGTGTTGCTACCCTGTGGAAAAAATATATACGGTATGATCTTCTGCTCCCTCTTTCAATGCAAGTCATGGGATTGTTTTGGCTGTTTAATAGTCTATCCTGCAACCTTAGCAAGCACCTATAATGAATACAAATAAACACGCTGTCTGTCTGCGCCTCAATCTGCCATAACCTGATTTTTATCCAGACGTACTGAGAAAACAACTTTTCTAGCCTTAACTGTTCTGACTGTGGCTTATAAACAGACCTAATTAAAATAGTTTGTTCCCAACTTAATCTGAGGCTTCATACCCATGATGCAAAGCTTAGGAGAAATGCCAATCCTCATCTCTAGGGCTTTGTTGTGCAGATATTTTTATTTTTCTATGCTGCATGGCATAGTTTTATCAAAACATTGAATTATAAATGCAATCAGGCTACAATATTTTCATTATTAAAAGCATTTGAAGGAAGCATTACAATGAGGATTTATGAATTATGCCTGGAATAACACTGTAGCTCCATGATATAGTTATTTCAAAATGCTAGAGATTAAATAAATATATATTTTAAGTATATACTTAAATGTTGCTTTCAATATATATTTGTTTGCTATCTACACCAGTTACCCTGCCCTTCCTTTTTACATGACACACGATTATTAGTATTTGACAAAAAAAACTATTAACTTATAGTTACTTAATAAATAATTAAACAAACAAATTAATGAATAAATACACCATTTAATCATATATTATTCATATTTTAATAAATAATATACTATATTATATTAATCTTATACTATATTATTCCCAAACACATATATAAATGCCGAACTCAATACTGTAATCAGTTGTTTCTATTAAGAATAATACAATATTACACATTACTTTGAAAGTAACTTCCCCAATGTTTTTTTCCATCAACATACAATTTATGTAACTCGTCTAAACTGTTTCTGTTAGTTTCTGAAGGCTCTGATAATTGTGAAAATGAGACATTTTTAACTCCCACTCATGTGTCTCATGAAGGACATTGCTAATGAAGCCTTCAATGTCAAGCGGAAATCGCCATTCGTTTCCCATGTTCTGCCGGCTCCTCCCGGCCCCTGTGAAGGGAAGCACTGAGAGCCAAACTTCTGCTCAGCCGTATCCTCCTCTCACACTCACTACTGTAATCTGCACTCAGCTCCAATTCAGACTCAACATCTTCACTGAAAGGCACCTTGGAGAGACGCCATGTTTAGTTGGGCGTATGGCACATCAGTGAACGAATGTGAGCCTTGTGAGATACGATCCAATCAACACAGATTATTAATAGAGATATGCTGAATGTGGATGAAACTTCAGTTAGGAGAACATCTTTTCCCACTAGGATAATTTTTTTTAAAGGAAACGTTTTAAAGGGGTCATCTGATCCATATATCATATAATTATAAAAATCCCCCCAGTGTTTTTTTTTAATCCCTATTTTAAAATCCCCATTTTCAAATCAGGCCGTTCTGAGAGCCCTGTCAGAATGACGTAGTTCTGTACAGGCCACTCCCATGATGGTTGATTGACAAGACAGTCTTACCTTAGACCCGCCCTGAGTGAGCTGAGAGCTGTTCTTTTCCAGTCATTTTTTTTTGTCTCGAGCAAGAGACTTTACGACATTCAAGTTACATGATTCGACTGATTTTTACATAGAAAGGGCGATAGCACCGCATTACAATAATAATTGATGTTTTCATAGCCGCTGGCCAAATTCAAAAGCGAAACTAAATTTAAATCATCTTTGAGCAAGGGGGCCCCCCTGGTGTTTCGGGGGCCCTACGCAGCTTGTCTATTCTGTGTATAGGGAGGATCGCTCTGTGTCCGCTTTTAACGAATCATTCGTGATCCAGCTTCATCTACAAAAGAAGTGAGTATAACGTTTTTTTTTATAAATCTTTGCAGATCGCCTTTCCTAATAACTTGCTAGTTAGCCAGTTTCGTGGCTAAAGTAAACAGTACTGCTCGTTACCCCACGGAAGAGAGGGGTGGGGCCAGCAGAGCTCATTAGCATTTAAAGCAACATGGACTAAAAAAACGGCTTAATGGAAACAGATCTGATTTTGACAGGGCAAAGAATGTTTTTACACTACCATTGACAAATTTGAACCAAAATACGTTATAGACTTTTCCTTAAGACCCTAAATAATCATATCAACTTGTAGAAAATGGGCATCCGATGACCCCTTTAAATTGTACATTAAAATTAAGTTATGTTTTTTTTTTTTTTTTAACCAGTACTTACCAGCATTTCTCTATATCTGGCTTGTCGCCTACCCAGACCTTTTAACTCTTTTATGTTTATAAAATTGTTAATTCATAAAAAAAGGATTATTCTATAAGTAATATATTTCTAGAATGCAATTAGTATATTTATTAGAATATTTTTTTTATTAACATTATAAATATTATTATATTTTTACAATATTAATTTATTTATATGATATCAATATAAAATTTGAATATATGTATCAGAAAATGTTAAGATCAGAAATGTTATTAACTTTAAACTAATCAAAAATTCACTTGAAGTTTGATCAAGGCCATGATCAAATCTTTATTTCAGGAGATCAGATACATTTTTAATAGATGAACCATAGTTTGAGGAAACTGAAGTAGTCAAGGATGTTAGACTGAATAATCAACAATACATGATGGAACTCTAGTGATATGTTAGAGATGCATTTGTAAAAGACAGAAGTCATTGTGCTCAATTTAGCAGAAATATTATGGAGTCATGGTGACAAACATTATTGAGACTGAAGCAAAATAGAGTATGATTAATATCTGGATGAATTACATAACATAACAAAACAGTCTCAGATGAACATAAATACTTCAATGTTTCAGAGCTCAAGCATGCTCAGAGAAACCTGCAGTCCGTCCTGGTGTTTAAGTGTTTCTCTGATAGACTAGGCCTAATATCTGTGTAAGAATGATTTAATATGCCTGGCTGCTTATTCAGACAAGCCTGACCATGGCATATTAGGGACGATGCCGTCACTTTTATGAGGATAATTCATTTGTCGGGTATGAAATGGCCTGTGGATCCGAACGACGGAGGATAAGGATAAGGTTATGGTGGGTAACTAAAGTGACCCTCTTCTGAAGATTTACTTCACCAGAGATTCAAAGAAGCAACTTTATGACAGAATAGAACTGAACACACTTAAACTAGCCTGCACCACATTGTGTGTACTAAACACTAGGCCTTCGAGACAAATCATTCTTTAAAAGTTTCAAACTAGCTGTTCCTTTGACAGAGCAACAAATGAAATGGTTGTGGATCTGACAATTCTTCAATCTCTGTTGAGATTTCATTCTCGGAAAAGTGACCAGTGACCCTTCTCGGTTTTATATTGAAGGAAAGGCTTTGACAGCTTCTGCAGATGGTGTCTATGCTGTAAAAAAACAACCGTTAAGGCCAAGTACACTCTACAGGAAAGAAGGTCGAAGCCCTGCACGCATTTAAACACTGGGTTTCTTGTTCTCTGTCATGTTGACAGCCTTATGGTGCTCACTTTACACAACCAACCTCAGATGTGTGTCAAATACAAGGTCATTCTCATCACCAACTGCAGCAAAGATCAGGAAATCATCACACAGACTTTGCCAATAAACAACATTGAGTATAAGCCAAGAAAAATCAGTTAACTGGTTAACAGGAAGCTATATAACATGAAAAAACAACTAACCCTAACAGATGTAATGGGACATTTAATGCAATTTTACTGTAAAATATTTTTTTTGTCCAACAGTAAAAAACAACAACAGTAAAGTAACATTCCCAGCATTATCTGTGACATTTTATATTTGATGGAATTTCATTGATTGTTTCTTATTTTACTATTTTACTGTAATAATCGTATATGTGTGCAAATATAAATAAATTATGTGTATTATTTTGATGGTGTTTTGTTACAAACTACATCACATTAACAATTCTTCATTTATTTTGAATCAGAAATACAGTAACAATTATTTTCAGTACAGTGAGGAAATCAGTAAAAACGTTAAATGACTCACTGAGTCTGATTATTGAGCAATAATTTACAAATGAGTCAAGGCTCAAAAGAACTGGTTTGGTAATTGGACATCTTGGCTCGTGTTGGGTTGGTTGTTGCATGCAGCACGATCATATCTGACAAAACCACGTATGGACAAAAGTTCACCCTAAAGAAACTCCATTTTATTTAATAAATGTAATTTTGCTATATTTATGACCTCTTTAGTCAAGAAACATAACATTTACTTCCAAATCGTAATTCATTAATTATGTGTATTAAGGAATTAATACATATTGCACCAAAGTTGATGAATGTAAACCAACACACTCTCATGGCAACTCCACCAGAATGGATCCATGTGCATAAAAAAAAGTTATTTAAATAACAACAATAACATCCAAAGTAAACCGAATGAAGAAAAGTTTCATAAAACAAGCTTACCAAACAAGCCAGGCTTATTTCAGTTAGTCTGACTTATTTTTAACCAAATCAATTGACAAGAATTCAGACTAACTGAAATAAACCAGGCTTATTTGGTAAACTTGTTTTATGAAACAGCCCCCAGGAAACAGGACTGAGAACATCAACAAAACAGCAATGAAGGACAAAACTAAAGAATACAGAAAACACCAGGGCTGAGATACAGAGAGTGTAATTAACAAACAAGACACAGCTGGGAACAATCAAACCAATGACAAACAAGAACAGGAACCAAGCAAACATACTAACAAAAAGTCCACAAACAAGCCAGGTGATATAGGACATGAATCATGACACAGATAAAGTACATACTGGATTTAAACCCCATTTGAAAGTGTCCCAATTTGAATCTCATAAGTCTGTTGTTATCACAAATGCAGAGGTGGAAAGAGTAAAAAAATATTGTACTCAAGTAAAAGTACCATTACATTACTGAAATTTTACTTAAGTACAAGTAAAAGTACCAGTCTAAAAATATACTCAAGTAAAAGTAAAAAGTAGCTCATTTAAAATGTACTCAGAGTAAAAAGTACTTAGTTACATTTTAACAATGGGAGGAAAAAATGGGATAGACCAAAGATGTCAAACTCAGTACCTGGAGGGCCACAGCCCTACACAGTGTAGATATTACCCTAATTAAACACATCTGATACAGATAAACTAATCATTTAGGCTTATTTGAAAACTACATGGTTTGTGTGTTGGAGCAGGGTTGGAACTAAACTCTTTAGGGCTGTGGCCCTCCAGTAACACCCTCCAGAGTTTGACACACCTGGGATATGGGCCTATAAATCTCAAACTAGGTGTTTTTAATTAAAGGAATCAGTTATTTAGAATAATAACACATTTAGGCTGTTACCAGGGAAATTTAAATCAGTATCAACAAAATTAATCTTTGCAATGCAGAGGAAACGCAGAAGGTTCATCTGAAGTGACATAGATGTATTTACACACTGACATGAATGCATTTAGCCTGCAGTTACAAATGCAGAAAATAATGCTTTGATATAATAAGACATAAAATGTGACACTGAACCATAAAACCATAAGGGTCCATTTCCTAATTGCGATTTATACATCAATCTGAAAGCTGAATAAATCATATTTCCATTGATGTATGGTTTGTTATGATCGGACAATATTTTAAAATCTGGAATCTGAGGGTGCAAAAAATCCAAATATTGAGAAAATCTCTTTAAATTTGTTCAAATTAAGCTCTTAGTTTGATATATTTACAGTAGGAAATTTACAAAATATATTAATGGAACTGATCTTTACTTAATATGCTAATGAGTTTTGGCATAAAAGAAAAATGTATAATTGGACCCATACAATGTATTGTTGGCTATGCTACAAATATACCCCAGCGACTTAAGACTAGTTTTGTGCTCCAGGCCAGGGTCACAAATGTTAAATAGTCATTTGAAATAAAAAAAAATAAAAAGATACTTTAAATGTTAATTAAAACCACCAGTAGGTGTCAGCAAGTCACCCATAAGAGAGTCATTGCGATTGAACAGAATCATTTAAACGGTTAATTCAAGGAACAAACATGTCATTGCTCAGAGTCAGAGACGCAAAACTGTGTATGGTGGCTGTGTTTGGTATTATTTTTGTTGTCGAAATAGAGCAGAAACATGGCAATATGGTGTCTAAAACGCAAGTCTCTTAGTTAACTTCTTGTTTTTTGAACTGATGTAAAAAGCCAAAAATACAGGCATATGTAATCATGGTGATTTTTTGAGAAAAACGGCATTTATGTTATGTTGACTTACTATATTAAATTATATAAATATATACATTTTCTGCTTCTATATCTTCAATTTTGTGATCATTCTAAACGTATTTTAAAAGACTGAATCACGCAGTGAAAGAAAGCACTCCATATGCACGCGGATTAGTCTAATCTAAACGTTACTAGATTTCACGGCACACTGTTTAGAGTGTTTTGTTTGGTTTTGGCAAAATACTGATAATGTCAATCGCACATCGTTAAAACAACAATTACTATATTATCTCAGATGATATTGCACCACCCTGCACCACTGTCTTTTGGCTAATTTGTGGCAAAACCTTTTGCTAAAACCGTCAAAGCTTCATTTAACCACCAATGCAACGATGCAAGTATTTACCTCACCTCTACATGCTTGCGAAGGGCGATGTCGAGATGTTATAAGCTGCTAGTTCGGTCTCCCGAGGCAAACACAGCTAACACTGCATAATAGAGCATGAATATGGCCAGGGGTTCACTTCATTCCTTTGAGTTCAACTTCAGCAGAATATGACGGGGTTTGGTTTTCAGCTGGGTCTGCATCATTAACGCCTGTCTTGTCGTCTGCATCTTTCTTGTGATTTTAGCGCCAGTTTCTTTGTCTGCCCATTATTACTGCAGTTGTTTCCACGGAGCGATTTTTTTTACTCAGTAACGAATGTGTTTTAAAATGTAGCGAAGTACAATACTTCACACAAAATCTACTTAAGTAAAAGTAAAATTACAGATTAAAAAAATTACTTAAAAAAGTACAAGTACACAAAAAAGCTACTCAATTACAGTAACGCGAGTAAATGTAATTCGTTACTTTCCACCTCTGCACAAATGTAACAATATTAGTTTATAGTTTAAATACAGTCAACAGGCTTAAACTCAGACCCTTGAAAGCATAATCTTAGGCTAAGACTGAAATATACTAAAACAAATACTTCATATATGATTACTTATTTCCTTCCTTTTCCTTGGAACTTAAATGAGAATCAATATCTACAATTCCCCTGCATTTTGTTCACAGCACAATCAATAAAGAGCTTATCTATCTGTTCTGTTGACAATGACTGTGTTTGGTCTTTCAAGTGTAATGCAAATACTACAAAACAGTTCTGAATTCATCATAAGGGCTTTTGGAAACTTAAACAAACAAAGGCATTTAAACTTTGAAAAAAGCCACATGGACTTTTTAAAAAAATGCAAAGTTTTACAACACTTATTTAACAAACCTGTCAAATCCGATGTCTAACACCAAATAATATGCCATACAAATGTTGTTGGAAATACTACAACATGGTACTGTTTGATTGTAAGAACCAGTGTTGGGTAATGCATTACAAGTAATGCGAGATACGTAATCTGATTACTTTTTTCAAATAACTAGTAAAGTAGCGCATTACGTTTTTAATTAATTTTAGAGTTACTTTATCACCATTACTTAGTTTCGCATTTATTGACTGCTCTTATATCTCCATGTGCTTTTATAAAATAAAGAGAACAAACATCATGCGCTTCTGCCATCTCGGTCTTGAACAGAAGCACTTCACAAAAACGAACCATGGCATGGCAAATATATAAGCTTTAATTGCTACTTCTACTTTTACCGAAAGTAACGTAATGCATTACTTCCTCTAAAAGTATTGTAACTCTATTATTTACCTTTTTAGGGAATAATGCAATATTATAATGCATTACTTTTAAAAGTAGCTTTTTTGTTTACTTTTAAATAACAAACTACTTTGACACTGAGTTGAGTCTTCACTTGATGTAAAATCTGAAGCGAAACCAGTCCTCTATCACTGATCCAGCAGAGCTTGACTGTTCTGTCTGGTTAGCAGACACACGAGAAAGGTCCTCTCCATCTTTCTCCAGCAGTCTAAAGGTTATCTGATGTCCATGGGATGTTCTCTTATCTATCATCAGAGCATTTGTCCTTGACTTCAAATGGTTTCATTTATTTTCCATGTATGACCTCCATAGTCCACAGATCGAAGCGCTTAAGGCATCCACAGCCAAATCCACAAAAATAAGACCTCTCTTTCAAGTTGCCAATCTTCTGTGCATCTCAATGTCTATTTTGCTCTTGAAAACTTTAAAAGTAAATCTATAAATGCTGAATGCTTGTTTCTTAACAACACCATACGAGGAGACGCGGCAGATTCAGAAAAAAAACAATTTAGCACAGAAATCCAACACCTTTTTAGCAAAGATCACTGCGTACACCAGTCACGGCCATTATATCTGCTCATCTTCAGGTCTCTTTGGTCTTCGCACTGTAAAAGTCCACCTTTCAAAACTTCTATTTTCAGAGCTTTGCTCTGCAATTGTTTAATGGACTGTCTCTGCTGATTTCACAGTCTCCATTACTGCCATTAAAATAATTGCAAAGCTCGACTACATTCACTCCTTTTGTTAAGGAGTGGGAGAGGGATTTGACAGATGACTGCTTCTCGCAATTTTCAGCTGGAGATTAAAACTCCCGTCGCTGATATCGCAGGAACAATCGTGGAATGTTCTGTAGGACCGAAACTGCCACTTCATGTTAGGTTGATATTTTAGATTTTATTTATTTATTTATATATATTTTTCTGTTGGGAGTGAGAACGAGGAGGAGGTTTAAGCGGGAGTGTGAGAAACCACTGAGCTGGAGAATAAAATCAGAAAGCATGACGATTTCATTAATTTAGGTTCTTAAAGATAAAGGAACGGGAGGTGAGATGATGTACGGTCTCACTACTGGCCGCTCTCATGTGGCCCTTCAGCGTGTTAGCGCACATCGCATCTGACTTCAATTAAGGTCGCGAGTAGCAGACCAAAATCTAATTTAGTCTTATATCTTGCAGTATTTGAGAGAATGAATGTATTATCAGATGTGTAATCTATTATCTGATCACCACTTGCTTTGGGACAATTTAGAGGTGGCAACAAATCTGATGTAAATAAATGACAATAGTATCAATCTATATATAATCTATCACTAGATTTGTGTTTGATATGTGTAATAGTATACAGTTATTTTTGCTGAGAATTCAACAAAATATTGGTGTCACTTTCTATATAATGCATGGCTTTCTATATAATGCATTACAAAAGTATTTCAATGCATTAAATATGCCTTGTAATGCACCATATAATGCATTCTATGATCTTATGAATAATTGTAATCCACAGTAATAATACTTATTTATTACTTGTTAGACCTTTAGAAAGTATAATGTATTAAAACACATGGCAAATAACCCATTTTAGATGTAACAAGGAATCTACAAATATTATAATCATTTTAACCTAAAAATATAAAACAATCGATACATTATGAATCATGTACTATACAGTATGTAAAGTCTTTTTTATATTCAAGTTGTAGTAACATGTACTTGAACTTCATTAATCAGTTAATTAATTTTTATTAAAAAGCTGATGGACAAAAGAAACTGTTAAATTAATTTAAAACGATTGGATATTATACATTATTTTAACACCTAAAAAGTTCAAAACAAAAGAATGAAACATTACCTATATTAAAATATTGACTATTTTAATTATTTTTAAATTATGAAACTATGAATTAAATAGTTATGACATTATTAAGTTGAATTAAATACTGTATATGTTTGATGGAGTTGTCAGAAATACGTTTTTTTTATTAATATTTATAAGTATAATATATTATGCTTTTGAAAAGACTAATAATACATATTATCAAACATATTTATTACTTACACTCAAATTATGTATCAATCTATATATTCTATGTTAATTATTTGTAACATATAATATATGTTTAATAAAATAATATATTTTACAATATTATGTGTGTGTGTGTGCGCGTGCGTGCATATTTATTTTCTAATGTTTTTGTATTTTATTTATTAAAAAAATATATTTGGGGGGGGGCTTCACCTGATGGAAATCTCAAGCCGCTTTTTTTCAGAATTTGTATTCTACATAAAATATTACGACTACATAAAGTCCAGCATAACAAAGGTGATCATGCAAACCAAACAGTCTTTCCAAACATTTTAATTATATTAATTAATAACAGCGGGAGAGTCTTCATCTTGTAAAAAACGTTATAAAGGATTTCCAAATCCTATAAAAATTCAGAACAGACCCCTTCATTAAATATTTTATTTTCTTTCACTTATAACATGATATCAGATATCCACATTGAAGCTTTAGGCAGGGTGAACTTCCAAGCTTTTGGCAGATTCAAATCCAACCACCAAAAGTTTACAATATTTGACATTGTTATGACAATTTCTGTCAACATAGTGATAAATACATATGTGATTTGATTTGCATTATTAATATAAAGCAGATTTAAAGTTGTTCTGCATCTGTGAATGTAGAGGGCATGCATTGAGACCCATGCCAAACGAATAATTTGCAAACCATTAACGTTCAATTCATCATGTTTAAGCAGTTATCCAAATGATGAATTGTTCAGCATATGTATCCTGTAAATGTTCATAAATATCGCTGAACAAACAATATTCATTTATATTTAATGACTGATCGCAGTTTATGAATCTCGGTTTGAGTTCCTCAAAGAACTGTGCCATGTAATACACTTTGCACAAGTGACATTTTGATAAATATTTATACAAAATCCATCAAGCAAAAGTTCAATTTAAGAGATTAAAATACCCAGGAGCATTATAAAGAAAAATGAAACAAATCCAATTCACCGAGAAATTAATAGGCTTGTCTGCATTATTCAACCAACATATATAAAAAGCAAAGGTGACTACTGTATGATCCATGAGTGAACAATTGAAAGCTGGCTGGGCTTATTGGTTGAGTTATAAATCAGATTTTATAATGCTCTCTAGGCCCACGGGCAGTGCTGAGTAAGGCTTTCACAGAGAGAGTTATTGGCTGTGAGCGAGGGCAGTTTTCAGGTGTTGATATTGGACGGGACAGTCACATGTCTGGCTTACAGAAAGACGGGCCAAGAGCTCGAGTCCAGCGACACTGCCATCGTTAGCACATTTTTCCACTCATATATCCTCTGACAACCCTGTCAAAGGATCTTAAAAATCCCTCACCAGGCCTTATTAAAAAAGTCATAAAGAGTTGAGTCTGGCGGAGTTTAAATAAATTAATAAAAATAGACCTTTACATTTCCTTAAAAACGACTGAGCAGCCCATAGAAAACGCACTGCCATGTGTAAGTCAACAGGAATTTGTTGCACTTTATGTTTATTCATTAACCTGGGGCACTGAAAACAATTTACTTAGAAATTTTCTCTCAGAAATTGTTAGTAAACAGATAATAAATAAACACAAATAATTTCAAATAAATGCCAAGCAACGCATTACGACATTTTGACGTAGATTTTTTAATATTTTCTATTGTACTTCTTGTAAAGCTATGCTCTTTGTTTATTTAATATGTTCTTGTTTTTGCTTTTAAATGTAGGTAAACATTATGCATATTTTAGAGTGGCCTTTTATTGTGGCCAGCCTAAGGCACACCTGTGCAATAATCATGCTGTCTAATCAGCATCTTGATATGCCACACCTGTGAGGTGGATAGATTAACTCAGCAAAGGAGAAGTGCTCACTAACACAAATTTAGACAGATTTGTGAACAATATTTGAGAGAAATAGGCCTTTTGTGTACATAGACAAAGTCTTAGATCTTTGACTTCAGCTCATGAAAAAGGGGGGGCAAAAACAAGTGTTGCGTTTATAATTTTGTTCAGTGTATATATACATATTTATATTATTTCTTTTAAATTAAAAATAGATAAACATTGTTAAATTAATTTACTTGAGAAGCAAAATTACTTAAGATATTATGTTTTGTTTTCTACAAAAAATATCAAAATTGTTTAAAACTGCTTAAAACAAGAGAAATTTGTATTTTCTCTTTTAAAATGTATTTATTTAGAAAACAAATTAATCAGGGAAAACATTAATTTTAACATGTTAACAAAATTCTGTGTATCTGGGACTGTATCTGTAAACCATGTTACAAAACCATGTTAAAAAAACATTCGTAAACAATGACGTGCAAACAAAGAGTATTCAGTGCACTGACATCCTGGTGCGGCTTAACAGGTTAAAACATGAAGTCACTTGATTTTGTTACATTATTATAATTAGATGCAATAAAAAAAGACAAACTACTAAGGAAGAAAATAATTTATTGAAGTGCTCTTACTTAGTCTGAGTAATAATACTAGTGAAGTTTATCTCAGTAAACACTACTAAAATCTATTAACTCACCTGATTTTTCAGTGTGTAATACAAAGGTGAATTCAGGCTTTAAATAGAGTTAATTTGGATGCCTTTCTATGTTATTTCAACTGAAAAGGTTTACATTCATTATTCATAACAAATGATATGGGTCAATGAAATATAAATGGCAGAGCAGGACAAGACGGGTCTTTTTTGAACACAACAGCTACATTACGAACGTCTGGGCAAATTCAGCCAAAAGCATCTGGACTTGGTTTATCCATTGGAATAATCATGTCCAGATGCTTTTCAAAGACACCTATAATGACCTGGGTGAAGGAAAACCTGTGCACACATATATTAAAGAGAATAGAGATGCTTTTCATCTATGAAAGAGTAACAGCAATGTTCTCACCTAGGACTGAAACTGCTCCCTATCTGAAGCTTCATTCTCTGCCTGTCATTCTAGTATTTGGGCATGTAATGCAAAGCTATGAGCAGATAAGGCCATAATGTTGGATTGTATTCTAGACTCATATAAAGCGATATAATGAATAGCTGAGGATAACTGTTCTTCAGGGAGTTTAGCAGCTGTGGCCGAGAGGAAGATCTCAGTGGAGTCTGTCATTAGTTCTCAACTGTATACGAGAGTTCCTTTAACTATAAACCACTTTTAGCCCAGTGACCTTTAGAAAATATAATTGCCTTAATACATAAAACATAATTTCACTCTCACTTTACTCCAGTTAAAATTCTCCATAAAGGTCGATTACAACCGATAAAAAAAAAATGTATTAATTTTAAAAATATCTAGTTAAAACATTAAAAAATAAATAAAATAGAAATGTACCCAATAAACCCAATCCAGAGCTCCCTTTTCTAGCACAGCAAAAGGTTGTCAAACTGCACATTACATGAATGGTCCTGTGTGTGAGGCCTCAGACCGTATTAACAAAGTCCTTTTGCATATTCACTGATGACAGGAGCATCTCGTTACCTCTCTTCCCTTTTAAATTCACATATCACTAATTGTAACAGTGTGGTGGAAGCTCAGGATAATGCGAGCCGAATGAAGCGAATTAATCATTTACATAATGGATGCTCTCGCTGCTGATGCACGCTGGGTAAAACAACAGCCGGGGACGCCAGTGATGTAATCAATCCAGCAGAGCGCCGGTGATTATATCATCATCAAATAATGAACATTGTGGGCATTAAGTGTACGTTACAATCCATGGAGGTTCAAGGGAATATGGCAGAGAATCTGTTTCATTAAGCCGTTCCATGGAAAGTGCTGATAGCTGAGTCAGTTCCAGGCAGAGCATGCTGGGAAAAGCCCGGCGCTATGCCGTGCATTGCAATAGGTCAGAGATTCACCGCTTCCTGGCGACAGGTGTCAGATTTGTGGCCCGACACTAAAGCTGCCATTGACAGACTATGAGAATCATCTGAGTGTGTAGCGGTCGCTCGCTGAGGCCATAACAAGATTGGAGATGAAATCGGGCTCTGCGCCGCGTCCCGTGGCGGACCCTCGGCCGCGGCGCTGAGAAGGGCGTCCAGGGTCTAGAGCGCAGCAGAAGGTGTCAATCACTCTGCTATCATTGCTTCTACAGGGCGTGCAGCGATGCTTCACCACGAGCGGCTCTTTGACAGTGAGCGTGTGTGGCACGAAGTGAATATAAATTCAGTGTAATTATATTCAAACTGAAGACTACATATTCCAGTTATCACAATTGTCAGCGGTCCGTCCGGGATTAATATATTAAGATTTATAACAATTTGTGACCCTGGAGCACAAAACCCGTCTTAAGTCGCTGGGGTATATTTGTAGCAATAGCCAAAAATACATCGTATGGATCAAAATTATTCATTTTTTTTATGCCAAAAATGATTAGGACATTAAGTAAAGATCTTGTTCCATAAATATATTTTGTAAATGTCCCACTGTAAATATGTCAAAACTGAATTTTTGATTAGTAATATGCATTGCTAAGAACAACTTTAAAGGTGATTTTCTCAATATGTAGATTTTTTTAGCACCCTCAGATTACAGATTTTCAAATAGTTGTATCTCAGCCAAATGTTGTCCTATCATAACAAACATACATCAATGGAAAGCTCATTTATTCAGCTTTCAGATTATGTATAAATCTCAATTTTGAAAAACTGACACTTATGACTGGTTTTGTGGTCCATGGTCACATATATGGATAGTTAACCCACTGATTATTTATGTACTTGGATTTCATAAACAAAAGTCAAATTATCTGTTTGTCTGTAAATCTATTATATTTCTGTCTGTCTATCTATCTATCCTGAATAAGCTTCTTCAGTATGTGTAGTTCAGCCACACCCCCGAGTTTACATTCACAGCAGCGTTTTAAGAAGAGCACACAACAGAAATCACCCAGAGAGTATTATTGCTCATGAATAATTCATCAGCCTGATGAGTCACGCCCGCATTTCCCATTATCAAGGAAAATATTTAAAGCACTTTTGCAGCATTGAGTGAAGAGCCATCAGAGAGCTAAATCCGCAAGCAATTAGCCTAAAACACCTCGACAGTTTTACTTGAGGCCACGAGTCTTTTTATCATCCATTCTCAAACCACATTGCACAGCTGACATGCAACGATGAACTGAAGACAATGCCACAAGTTACTGAGCAGAGGGCAGTAAAAAAGGAAGAGAGCATCTTTCCCTGCCTCCTTTTTATTGTTCTCCATGGAAACAAGACACATGGCAACACCTCCCATATGTGTGGAAAAACGCTCATTGCTGATTTTCCCCCACTTCTCCTCTATGATTGCAATATCAGATGCATTGTCTTACCGTGCCATCCCATTGAATAGGGGAAGGAGACCTCAAAGAGGTTGTCATATTTCGTCAGGAGTCTTTTCATTATGGATGCCAGACCTGCGGGAAAAGAAAGAGAGTGAACAATAAAAAAAGGTTCAACTTGGAAGAACTGACTTCAATTTTCCACCTATATTGCTTGGGTTTTATCCAGCCTGGTTTCATTACAGACGCCATGCACTTCACCCAAGCACCTTTCATGGCCAGGAGGTGCATTCATTTTGTTTTTCAGCCAAACAAAACTAGGCTCACACACAGACCCACCAAAACTAAGATGGATGGTTTGCGTCTCCCTCGCTAAATGAAATGACAACATGTATCGTTTCAGAAAGAAGCAACCTTTGACCGCTCCAGTCAGTAAATTGCATTTGTCCTTCAAGAGTGATTCATGATTTCAAGACATGCTGGTGAATGCAAGCTTGTTTTTTCCTGGAAAACAACAGCTGCCTTGGTAATTTAAAAAATAATGACAGTAAAATCAGGGCTCAGATTTAATAAACTTTGATAGTGGAACAGCTGAGCCCAAAACAGCATCACGCTTCTTGGTCCAACAAGTTAAAACAAAAGTATGACAATATTTATTACTAAAAATGTATTATTCATGTAGCTTTTGGGTAGTTGCACCTTTATGGCATGATGTGGCTATGTAGATATAGATCTCTGCTTGCAACCCAGAGGATACAGGTTTAAACCCTTCGAAAACCTCTGATCACTTTGGTTCTTTTGGTTATGAACAGTGACCAGCAATGCGGAAAACACAGATGGATTTGCACAATCCAGATAGAAAGTCGAATAAAACAAATTGAATGTATAGTATAACTCAGAATGTCACAGCATTTGGCAATTTTTTATAATAAATATAACAAATAGTAATATGGTGATTTTGTCATGCTAGTGTCTATGAATTTTAATGCAGACAATAATCTATTTAATTATTAATTTAATTAATTAATTAATAATAATAATACTGTTATTAGTATAGTTATTGTTATTAGTATAGTACAAATAATACAATTATTAACATTGTATTTAAGGAGTATCATATAATTGTTGTTTCATTCATTTTAACAGTAAGCATCTGTTGTGCAGCACCTTGTTTGCCATAAAAATGAAATATGAAAAAAATATTTTATTACATTTTAAAAGATTAATTCAATTGTTTTATATTTTCATTTGATGTGCACTGTATTTATAAGTTTGATAGGTTTGCATTGAATGAATTTCTGAAAAGATAAAATATTTAATATTGCTTTATTTTTTGGAAAGTTTTAATAAATATTGAAATGGTAAAATTAAATTGAACAGATATGCTTTTTATTATTAAAATATAATAAATATATTTAAAAAAGAATCCAGCAAAGCTAACATGAGGGAAAAACTGTGAAAATAAAATGTGGGAGATGGGGTGGATTTCATAAGGCGTTCAAATTTTAATAAATTTAATTCAATTGTTTTACCCTTTAGTACATTGTTGTTACATTTAAAAGTAGAAATTATTTTCAAATACTAACATTTAATTTAACCATTAAATAAAAATAAAAATGGCAAAAAAATAAAAATAGATAAAAAATAGACTAGAAAATAGAAGAAAAAAAGGCTGTGCATTCACAATTCGGGGTGAATTCACTACATACTAGGTCCACTTTTGCACACTTGTTTTTTGCAAAAATGCTAAAAAATGAAATATTTACATCTTGTTCACAAACCACCTGCAATTTCTAACAATTGTGGCAGCAGTTATTTAGTGTTACAACCAAGCATATCAAAAGATGCAATGTAATCACATGCACATTGAACATGTTTAAGAGCCAATACAGGTCAGAGTGGATAAGTGATGCTGTACAGAGCTAGTAAAATATGGCAGATTGCAGTATTCTGCTGCATCTCTGCATGCAATGCCCAAAATTGTTGCAAGCATAAAGCCAAATGTATTCAGACCACCTCCTGAGTTAATTTGAAAAGTAAGACATGTAAATCTAATTTGTGTGAACAACTTTCCGCAAACAAATCAAGTGTAAAAACGCCCTTTGTTAGTTCTGATAAGAAAGTGTGTGCTAACTAAGCAATAATGAGTTACATGCATTCAAATGAAGCATTTTGGTCTGAAAAGAGTTGCTAAAGCTGCTAATATCTCCGGCACTTACTCAGGGAAATGTTTGGTTTGTCAGCCGATAAATAGATTACATGCTAGGCTGGAAGTCTGTGATCCTCAGGCAGTCTCCTCGACTGGAACAATGGGACAGCGTCACAGCTCACAGACAATTTGAAACAATTTCCCAATCTCCATGTTAAACAAGAGCTGACGAGGCCTATTTTCATCTACATTATACATTAGACTGTTCATCTGCATGATTGATGCATTTTTATGTGCATATATCAGAAAGAGTGAGCAAACGGTCTCAGTGCAAATTATGAAATACATTAGAGGATTTGAAATGAAGGATTTTCAGCAGAGATTGACTGAGTTATCAAATGTAGGTCTACTGACGTTATGGGAAGTCTGTTAAACACAATAGTCGGTATAGTTTGAACCCCACAAAGGGAATTATCACTACTGTGGCACTGATAAAGACAGTTGCTGTCTCCATTGTAAAAAAAAAATAGAAGGTCACTTTAGTATATAAACAAAAAGACTACTTATTACTAAAACAATACAATAGACTTGTTAGTTCAATTACAATCAATTACAATAGAAAATGTGAGCTGAATGTATACATTTGTGACAGAAAAAAATATACAAAAATTAAAATAAAATCAGGTGTTTAGGTGTCATCCAATAGATATTTTTGGAATAATGTCTAAACAAATTCAAAATTTTTGTGATATCAACTTCAAGTTTGGAACAGAACATAACAGACTTCTGAGAACATGTGAGATGAAAGTAGTGTTTTTGGACATTTAGGGCCAGTTTTACTAAACAGGGCAAATTAGCCCTGTGTAAATGAAAGAAGACAGACGCAACATCTCATTTACATATCGACGCAATATACCAAGCACAGCGCAAATTAGCGTAGTCGCAAATAAAGAATAAAGAAATCAAGAAGCCACAGTATGCTGAAAAAAAATATTATGCAGATTATTTTCCTAATCCTCTCGCTCAGTGAACTTGTGAAGAACGCGCGTGCTTGTCTAGCATCATTCAAACACAACTCACCAGAAACACAGCATGTCGCAATCTGTGATGAATGCAGGCAAGAGCCAATGAGTGTTCGATTATCCTGCCGTAAAACCTGTTGTTTGATGTGGCAACATTTGAATTTGTAACGAGCGCGTCAGTCTGCTTTGCCATTTACAGTCGCTGGATAACTTGCTGCTCGGGATGGAGATGAAGATCACTGAATGAAGGCTTGGATTTGGGTCTGTTCCTCACAATCGTATGGATTACGGTGCACGAATACAATTGTTTCATGTCATAATTATGTTGCGGTTTTGGTGTTTTTATATTTCTATTGTCAGTCACAGCATGTCGGTAGAAAACGCTTTTTGTGGCCCATGGCAAACATGACAAGTAAAGGTTTAAAGATTTCAAATGTTATTTATTTTAAGGTTTAAAGATAAGTCTTGTTTAACATCATGTAAAGTTAGGCCTTTTATTGGAAACAAGCTGGCCGCAGAAATCACACAACAAAAGGTTATCAATTAATTTTGAGTTAATTTAATGATGCAATTGGAAACAAGGTAATTTATATGACAACTAAAAACAGCTAATAATAAAATGAATCCCGCGATTTAAATATTTATAAGGATTAATTTTTAGATGCTGTCGATACGTCAGTTTTGCACGTTTACACGCTGAAAATACGTAAGTATTTGTACGTTTAAATGCTGAAAATACGGCAATTTTGTACGTTTAGTGCCTGTAAAAACTTAAGTAAATGTACGTTTTATAGAACCACATTTTACGTAAAATACATACGAATTATCATGAGATCACATTGGCAATTAATGACAGAATTTTCTTTTTTGGTAGAACTATCCTTTAAGTGCACTTCTTATATTTAAGAGATTTTTGTGGTGTCAACTATTTCAGAAAAAAATTAGCAACTGCTGCTGGTTGTTTTTATGTCAGTCAGATTGACCAGAATGCGCTGTAAAGTGGATCAGGTTTTTTACTAATCCGGTTAGCGCATTTGACGTCGCTTCATGTTTCCTTCAAACACAGTATGTGAAAGTTTCTATAAAGCTCATGCATATTTAAAAAGACAAGCGTTCTTTAGATCATAATTGGTCTGTTGCAAGCATTAACGTTACACATTTGCTTCTGCAATTCGAAGCGATATATTCACGAAATTGGATTAGCTCGGTTAGTTATCCTCGCAAACATAAAAAGCGATAGATTCCCAAAAGAAAGAAGATTGTACAAAAGCATCAACATGTGTCATCAAGCCTTCAAACTACAATTCAAAACAGTGCTTTATCAGAAAAACAAACAACATCCCTCGAGTCTGAAAGCGTCAGATGTCGTCTGGGTGATGGCCTCTGTAATTGGCAGGCTCAAAGCCGGGTTGTGATCTAGTGTGGTTCCCCGCCGCTCTTTCTGACAACGGTTGACCTGCTCGGTAATTTCCCTGACGTTTATTTACATACTGGATTAAGTCTGTCAGAACTAAGTCTGTGAGCGTGAGAGACGTGTATCCAGGAGGTGAATGTTTATCTGGTGTCACAGCTTCACTTCGAAAGCCTCTCCTTTACTTTTTCTAGCACTGACAGGGCAACTTTAATAACAACTGAGAAGTGCGGAGGTGTGTATGAGTGTGTGTCTACTACATGTGTGTCAAGTCCGATACGGGAAAAGGGCACGGGGCGATGTGACAAGGAGACGTGAGGTTTTACGAAGATATTTTGTGAAAGCAGACATGAGGAAGAGATACAGCGAGGTGTCTTACAAGGTTCAGACAGAAATGTTAAGCACAGACAGCGAACCAAAGGGAGTTTCTTAATATGTTAAGCACGGCTCTCTTCGTGACTGACAGAATTTACAACGTAAAAATAAATTTGACTGTGAGGGAGAAAACATCCTCATAATTCAGTCCTAATGGAATGACTATAAAGTCACGGCCAAAAGTAAAAGTAACACAATAAATTTAGCTGAACTGTGATATGTTTAGCTATGTTTGTGCTATTGAGATTCATACACGTGTGTACTGCAGAACAAAATGTGACCAATGGCTGACTAAAGTATGTCTGTATCTGTATGTAGTAGTGCTGTCAAGCGATTAATTGCAATTAATCACATCCAAAATTGAATTTTGTGTTTACATAATATATGTGTGTGTGTGTACTGTGTATATTCATTATGTATATATAAATGCACACACATACACATATATATATATATTTTTTTTTAATATTTGCATGTGTGTGTATTTATATATATATATATATATACATATAATTTATGTGTATATTTTTATATATTATAAATATAAATATATGTAAATATAACATATTTTTCTTAAATATAGGCATGGATGTGTGTGCATTATATACATAACAAATATACACAGTAAATACATATATTATGTAAACATAAACTTTTATTTTGGATGTGATTAATCATTTGACAGAACTAGTATGTATGTAATTTTTTTATTTATAATAAATAATTATAATTAAACTTTCCACCAATTGTAATTATTGCTAAGTATGCAAATACAATTCATAATATAATATATAAATGTATAAATTCATAAAATCCTCTCTCTCTCTAAAAATATAAAAATAAAATAAAGTGTGCACACAAATAATTGTACAAAAACAATGATATAATGTAAAAAATATAAATATACATATAAATACAGAATATATATATTTTTATTATTATTATTATTATGTGCTAAGAGTGCCTCAGCAACCTTTAATGAAATTATGAAATTATTGCTGAAATTAAATGATAATCAATTCATTTATTTATTTTTCTACAGCTATCAATGATGAAAACTTAAATAAATAAATACATAAATAATTAGTCATTATCTTCAAATTTGCAGACACACAGGATAATTTTGACTAATATCAACTGTAATATTCTTATATTGCTATAACGTAAACAAAAAGTCTTACTGTCTCTCTCTTGGGCAGTGAGGTCAGGGAGACGGAGGACATGTCGCCGTGGCAACAGCAGCGTCTGAAATGGCCAAGTCGCCCAATACGGCACCACCACCAACCAGTGCTCGTTTTCCACTACCACCCGCTCCTGTGTGAGCAGAGACCAAACATTACATCAAGTACAAACAATATATCATGCTAGTTATTCAAATTTCCAAAGGCCAAGGATGACGTTTCACCTTAGCTACTCTAAATGCTATTGAACAACACTTTCCAAACATGAGACTCTGTTAATAAAGCCGTGCTTTGTAGCTTTAAAGTCAATCACATACTCTATGTACTTACAAGCATGAATACTTAGCACATGCAAATGCACACTCAAGTGCCTTTTAAATGCTTTTCACAAATAAATCAGAGATGCACATGTTTAAAATGAAATGAAGATTAGTAAGTGATGCCAGAAATCTCCTGCACCATTACATTTTGTATCTTATGGACATCAAGGCTGACTAAGTGACCGAATAAAATCTTCACATTTTTTATTCAAAATATATATTCTGATTCACAAATGCTCATATCTTCAGAATGACAGACATACAGAGTTGTCTTCTGTGTGCCTGTGAGCTTTGCACAGTTAAGTTTTGGCTCATTTGTCAATGCAAATGCATTCAAACTTCACCAGATTAGTTGGATGGACTCTGTGGACTGTAATTTTCTGCTCATTCTACTGCAGGATTCAAGGACTCTGGCTTGGCCATTGCTGAATACCAACTTTCTTTTGTTCAAGTTATTTCTTCAGTTTTATTGTGTTCACACACATCTCTGGCAGACTGAATCGGGTTTTCCTGGAAGATCTGCCTGTATCTGACTCTATTTGTGTTGCACTCGATGGCTCCAGGTTTGTACGTTTGTATGGTAAGGGAAATTTATAAAGCATTTTAAGAAAAAAAAAAATGGAATTCAAAGCAAAAAAAAGCTTATCTATTGACCAAAAAACATAATTCAGAAAATAACTCCTGACCACTTTTTTTTAAATGAAGCAATACCCAGGTGAATTTTTTTTTTATTGTAACATCAGTTTTGTATTGTTAACATTATATTAGTTAACCGTTAAAGTTGGTTTGCACTATAACCAGCGCTTTGCTTTCAGGTCACACAGTTCAAATAAAGTTTAATCAAGACCACAAAATGTCCTTCCAAACATTTGCAGGTTTCATTAAATGACTTCTGAACTCTAGACATGACTCAGTCCTGGCCTTAAAAGTTATTTCTTCTAAACACTCACCAGAAGTGCTGAAGATATTGTTGATGTCTGGACACTTTCTCTCATTTCAGCCAAAGAGCTCTGAAAGGCTCTCGCTCACGTTTCTTCAATGGCTCCACTTCTGGTTGCTCAATTTTGCACAATTGTGCCACATATTTGTTTACACTGGACTTTCTAATGTTTTTGAAATAAGGTCAACACCTTTGCCAATTTTTTTATAACCATATAATTTTTTCCTCCAATAAACTTCACTATGTCAGCAGGGCCTTTGTGAAACCTAATGTGAAATAAAAATCTGTACCATCAGAACCACTAAAAACTGATCTTCCATTGTGCAATGGTTATGAGAAATACAGTACTAACCAAAATATAGCTGCAAGCAGCAATTACCAGGGTTCAAGCTCTTTAAGGCTTTTAAGAACATGCGTAAAAAATTATTTAAGATTTATTTAGCAAGCATGTAACCACTCAGGTAATATATAAACAAGACCATTTGCAGCCAATAGAGGCAATTTCCTAAGAAAACTCAAAAAAAAAAAAAAAACTTTAAAACAGATATAGCGCCACCTATGGTCCGATCTCCATGAAACTTACATGAACATAAAACATGCTTATTTAGAATAGTATGTCGCATTTGTGCACCTACTTTAGTTTTAATTTGGGAGATATAGGCTTTTGCTTGCACTTGACCACTCTTTTATAAGCAACCATGTTATACCAAAGGGTACCAAAGGGTAAATTGCAATGTTTTTTGTAATTGTTCAATTATTGATCTAGAGAATCCAGAGATTAATGCTTTTATGGTTGATTGAAAAACCTAGGACTAGTTGGCAAAAGTTTTTCAAATAAGTGTGAATATTTAATGAATGATTTTATTGACAGCAGTATTTCTTGAGGCAATAATCAGTGTGAGGAGATCTATCAAATGAAATGCATATTGTGTGAATCTGTGAAATTAGCACCACTAAGTGGCTGATTTCTTTCAAAATTATTACAGGCGTTTAAGGCCATGAGTCGAACATGCCCACCAAGGTTCATTTCGATCGGCCTTTGTTAACCTTATGTAATAGGTGCTCAAAACTCATTGGCCAATAGCGGCCATGTTTTTTGAGATACACAAATGTCCCCATAAACACTTGTGGGGCTTTGGATAAACACATTGCATAACAATTTCGAAGTCAATCAAACTAAGGGGTTTGTAGTTATAGCCATTTTTATGTTTTTTCCCTGTTATAGCGCCACCAAACTCTATGTTTTTAAACTGTGACCTAAGATTAAGCTCTTACATACCTGTATGTGTTCCACGTTCAGCGAAAATATCTCTTATCATTAAACAGTTATAGGCAATTTAGTAAAAGTGGTTCAGCCCCTTTTGAAAGTTTTTGCGTCCCGTCGTGATGGTTTCACAAAATGTCAACTTTTTGGATAATTATTGATTTTCACTCTGCAGAGAATCCTTCTGCGCTAGTTTGGTTCTGATAGGGGTGAAAGACCTAGGCCTAGTTAACAACAGTAAGTTTTCCAAAATATCCTAAATACTTTATAATGTAGCCAATGTGACGATTAAATCTGAGGTGTAGTTAGCCAACGATCCTAATGATATAAGACACTTCAGCCTGCGACGGCTTAGGAGTGGACATTCCTTGGACATTCTAAAAATTATAATAGGGTTTCAGGGCTACACACTTAAAAATGCAGACTCACATTTTGTGTATCACAAGTGTATTATCTAAGCAACTTTGACTTACTATTGTTACTGTGTACTTATGGGCACTATTGGCGCTTTTCCACTGCATGGTACGGCACGGTACGGTACGGTACGGTTCACTTTTGGGGGGTGTTCCACTGGGTACTGTACCTGGTACCTGGTACTTTTTTAGTACCACCTCAGCCGAGGTTCCAAGCGAGCCGTACCGTTACCAAAACGTGACGTGTAAACTCTGCTGATCACTGATTGGCCGGAGAGAATCGTCTTTACTGCGTCACTGAACTTGCGACACGAGACCCTCCTTTGTATGTATGCTTAGGATCTTGCACATACTGCATGGAGATAATGTGTCACCATCAGCCCAAACATAGAGTTTAGAAACAAACCAATCATCTCCAGTCGGGCAGCTACACATCTAGTCACCTCTAAAATTTGATTAGCCACTACAAAATACAAAACAATGATTGACTGTCTCCCAAGTCATCAATATAACTTATTACTTATAGTTTATTACCATGTAAATTAGTGCAGAAATCAGTGGCATTATTGTAATCAGTGAATCCATTTATTATACTGCACGAGTTGGTTTCCAAGTAAAATATTGGATTTAAAGGATTTTTATTACATTTGATTCGGTTCATAGTTGAATGCCAGCATTCTGAGCCCAAGTAGAATAAAATTCAAATGTTGTTGTTTTTTATTTTGTGTGGCATACATTTCTATTCAACAGTTCTATTTGAATATTATGTTAAAATGTAATTTATTCCTGTGCTGTAAAGCTGAATTTTAAGCATCATTACTCCAGTCTGCGGTGTCACATGATCCTTCAGAAATTATTCTAATATGCTGATTTGCTGCTTAAAAAAACATTTATTTAACATCACAGCAATGTTGAAAACAAATGTTGTGCTGCTTCATGTTTTTGTGGAAACCAAAAACTTCATCAAAGAATGGAAATTCATCAAAGAATGGAAAGTTCAAAATAACAGCATTTATTTATTGCAATAATGTTTTGAGATGCATTGAAATTCCTTCATTTTGATTCCCATGGAAAAATAACTGTATATTAGTTTGGAATAACATGAATAAACAGAAGTCTTAAGTCAGAAAGAGCTTCATTACCAAGCTTCCAATGCAAAATCAATGATATAATTAAAAGTTTTGTGAATACAGTTGCTACATAATTCATTTTTTAGTTTTACACATTCTTAATTCTGCAGTTTATGGCATTGTTGTAAACTGGGGAATATATTTGAAGTGCTTCCACTTTTGCATACAAAATATTTTCGGAAAACATATCTTTTAGTCAGAATTGTTGAGCTTTTATTCTATTGTGCTCTGTCTTTTTTACTGACAGCCGCTCCTTTAGTAAATTCTGTGAATGGATACTTGCTGCCAGGATGAGCCTTTTTGCAAAGTGGAAATACTGGTGTGACTTTCTCACATTTACAGATAAGGACTCAACCACAAGATGTAAGTAAAGTTCTGAGGAAAACACATCTCAAATGCATTAAACATCACAAGCATCTGACAGAAGAGCACGCTGCTTTTAAACTGTATGCTTTCAAGTTCGTTTGAAGCACTGAACATAAAGACTGTCTCATTTTTAGGAAAACTGGGATTGTGCACAATTCCACAGCAGTTCGCTTATACTACTTATACCTTACAATAGTGCCTTGCGATAACATTTATGTTGATAACAATAAAAAGCTCAGGACATTTTAACTCAATATGACTTAATCTAACAGTCGATCACACAGCAGAAATAAATGTGACAACAGCCAGTCAATGCTTGTGACTAATGAGTCTAGATGCAATGTGTGTGTCTCTGTGTGAATGACTCGAGTGTTTTCAATGTCTCAATACCTAGAGTATATGAAGACATGAACACAAACTTGATCTCCAGAGTTGCTTTGAAGCCCTGTTTAGTGTATTGTGATGCATTTTCGTTGACTGGATCACAAGTAGACGAGGAAAGGGTTTATGGATGGAGGTATGTATGGGTATGAAATGAACATAGACAAGATCAAAACTTTTCAGACCCCGTTCACATCTGTATCCCATGTGTGATCAGATTGAGGAAAATGCATCTTTATACCGGGTGCAAACAGCCCGTCATCTTTTCGTTTGTGAAAAACTACTGTTTTTCACAAGCTTTTGAAACTCAAAGATCTTCATGACAAACCGCCAAAATAAAGGCTCGGTTTAGCTTGAAGAAATTATGACAGAAATATATTACCACTGTATGCTAAAATTAAATTATCATAGTAATAATAGTTATTTTATTAATAAGGAATAGTATACAAACTATATATTTTTTAAGATCTCTTTGTTTTGTTTCTAAAAAACTACCGTTAAATACACATTAAAACTCAAAGATCTTCACGACAAACCACCAAAATAAAAGCTCGGTTTAGCTCGAAGAAATTATGATAGAAATATATTGCCATTATATGCTAAAATGTACTTCTCAAATTAATAATATTAAGGTTTTTATTTTTAAGGAATATCACACAAGCGAGCTATTTTTCATCCTTGTGTTCATTTATACAGTTCTCCTGTGCAGCATCTTATTTGACCATAAATAAAAACGCAATGGTTAAATGTAATCAAATGAAATATAACAATTAATTTACATTTAAAATATTGATTTGATTGTTTCATAAAGTTTTATTAGATCATTTATTAGACACCATTTCTGATGATATATCTGTATTAAATAAATACAAAATAATAATAAAATAAAAAAAATAGGGAAACATTTAATTGATTTCATGGGGCCCTAAATTAAAAAGCAGCTGCTCTGTGGAATTGAATTGTGAACAGACAAGTTATATTTACATTCATTCACAAGGTATAACAAACATGTGGAAAGTATTACATTCTCCATTAATGGTGAATGAATATTGTGTTAAATATTGATATCATATGACAGGGGGGGGGGGGGATATTGACATACTGTTTTTGGCATATTACCCAACCCTACATTACAAACAGTTTATAAATAAATGTTGCACATACAATTGTTAAACAATGCTGCATTTGCTTCGTACACATGCCATCAAAACCAAACGACCCAATACTAAAACTTGTGTGCACTGTTACTCCTCTACCTAGAAGTGGAACTAAAATTATTAAATTCCTTAAAACTGAAATCCGTATTCCACCCTTAAACAAATTTGTGCCCCACATGGGCCTCCAGTCACAAATGTCTGGAAACAAAGCTTTGCATTGCAGTTTGTCAGTCGCATCTATTAAGCATTGTACTTTTAAAGAAGCATAGAGATATTCCCTATGGTGCTGCCCCGAGTCCCAACCACGCCATTAAAAACTCAAGTCATGGAGAAGAAAATGTACTTTCATGAGGCTGAGGGCCACGCAAAGAATTTAACCCTCATAAAATGTGACCGATGTATGATTAAAATGACCTGAGTAAATCCCAATGATGACGAGGAAGCCGTAAGATCCCAAGCACGGGATTGGACGGACGATTTGGAACATAACCGTTTGTGAATACAGTTGCTACATAATTCATTTTTTAGTTTTACACATTCTTAATTCTGCAGTTTATGGCATTGTTGTAAACTGGGGAATATATTTGAAGTGCTTCCACTTTTGCATACAAAATATTTCGGAAAACATATCTTTTAGTCAGAATTGTTGAGCTTTTATTCTATTGTGCTCTGTCTGTTTTACTGACAGCCGCTCCTTTAGTAATTCTGTGAATGGATACTTGCTGCCAGGATGAGCCTTTTTGCAAAGTGGAAATACTGGTGTGACTTTCTCACATTTACAGATAAGGACTCAACCACAAGATGTAAGTAAAGTTCTGAGGAAAACACATCTCAAATGCATTAAACATCACAAGCATCTGACAGAAGAGCACACTGCTTTTAAACTGTATGCTTTCAAGTTCGTTTGAAGCACTGAACATAAAGACTGTCTCATTTTTAGGAAAACTGGGATTGTGCACAATTCCACAGCAGTTCGCTTATACTACTTATACCTTACAATAGTGCCTTGAAATAACATTTATGTTGATAACAATAAAAAGCTCAGGACATTTTAACTCAATATGACTTAATCTAACAGTCGATCACACAGCAGAAATAAATGTGACAACAGCCAGTCAATGCTTGTGACTAATGAGTCTAGATGCAATGTGTGTGTCTCTGTGTGAATGACTCGAGTGTTTTCAATGTCTCAATACCTAGAGTATATGAAGACATGAACACAAACTTGATCTCCAGAGTTGCTTTGAAGCCCTGTTTAGTGTATTGTGATGCATTTTCGTTGACTGGATCACAAGTAGACGAGGAAAGGGTTTATGGATGGAGGTATGTATGGGTATGAAATGAACATAGACAAGATCAAAACTTTTCAGACCCCGTTCACATCTGTATCCCATGTGTGATCAGATTGAGGAAAATGCATCTTTATACCGGGTGCAAACAGCCCGTCATCTTTTCGTTTGTGAAAAACTACTGTTTTTCACAAGCTTTTGAAACTCAAAGATCTTCATGACAAACCGCCAAAATAAAGGCTCGGTTTAGCTTGAAGAAATTATGACAGAAATATATTACCACTGTATGCTAAAATTAAATTATCATAGTAATAATAGTTATTTATTAATAAGGAATAGTATACAAACTATATATTTTTTAAGATCTCTTTGTTTTGTTTCTGAAAAACTACCGTTAAATACACATTAAAACTCAAAGATCTTCACGACAAACCACCAAATAAAAGCTCGGTTTAGCTCGAAGAAATTATGATAGAAATATATTGCCATTATATGCTAAAATGTACTTCTCAAATTAATAATATTAAGGTTTTTATTTTTAAG
The DNA here is from genome assembly GCA_003573665.1 of Oxygymnocypris stewartii. NCBI lineage: Eukaryota > Metazoa > Chordata > Actinopteri > Cypriniformes > Cyprinidae > Oxygymnocypris > Oxygymnocypris stewartii. The sequence goes on along the minus strand of QVTF01026166.1, from coordinate 3,209 downwards.
GAATATCACACAAGCGAGCTATTTTTCATCCTTGTGTTCATTTATACAGTTCTCCTGTGCAGCATCTTATTTGACCATAAATAAAAACGCAATGGTTAATGTAATCAAATGAAAATATAACAATTAATTTACATTTAAAATATTGATTTGATTGTTTCATAAAGTTTTATTAGATCATTTATTAGACACCATTTCTGATGATATATCTGTATTAAATAAATACAAAATAATAATAAAATAAAAAAAATAGGGAAACATTTAATTGATTTCATGGGGCCCTAAATTAAAAGCAGCTGCTCTGTGGAATTGAATTGTGAACAGACAAGTTATATTTACATTCATTCACAAGGTATAACAAACATGTGGAAAGTATACATTCTCCATTAATGGTGAATGAATATTGTGTTAAATATTGATATCATATGACAGGGGGGGGGGGATATTGACATACTGTTTTTGGCATATTACCCAACCCTACATTACAAACAGTTTATAAATAAATGTTGCACATACAATTGTTAAACAATGCTGCATTTGCTTCGTACACATGCCATCAAAACCAAACGACCCAATACTAAAACTTGTGTGCACTGTTACTCCTCTACCTAGAAGTGGAACTAAAATTATTAAATTCCTTAAAACTGAAATCCGTATTCCACCCTTAAACAAATTTGTGCCCCACATGGGCCTCCAGTCACAAAATGTCTGGAAACAAAGCTTTGCATTGCAGTTTGTCAGTCGCATCTATTAAGCATTGTACTTTTAAAGAAGCATAGAGATATTCCCTATGGTGCTGCCCGAGTCCCAACCACGCCATTAAAAACTCAAGTCATGGAGAAGAAAATGTACTTTCATGAGGCTGAGGGCCACGCAAAGAATTTAACCCTCATAAAATGTGACCGATGTATGATTAAAATGACCTGAGTAAATCCAATGATGACGAGGAAGCCGTAAGATCCCAAGCACGGGATTGGACGGACGATTTGGAACATGACATGCAGTGATGGATTACAAAACAGCTAGAGCTGACGTGTGGCAGCTACAGTACGACGAGCACTGATGAGGAGGTGGCGTTTGACAAAGCGCAGCTCTGTTTGGCAGTGAGTGATGGAGACTGATTAGAGCCTCGCTTTCACAATGATCTTCACACACGCTGACTGCAGGGGGAGAGGGGAAGAAAGCAGGCCCTTAGCACCAACATGAGATAGTGAGAGAGAGGGAAAGAGATACGGAGAGAAACAGCTGTGACAGGCCGTCTGGGCAAGCTGTCAGAGAGAGCGACAGAGACGGATTGATAGACTTGAAATTACTGTTGTTTTTTTCTTTGGTTTAAGGAATTTTTCAATATGAAAGTCACTTCTGCAAGTACAAATAACTCTTAAAGATGGCAAAAGTTTAAAGGTATAGTTCACATTTCCAAAAAGTACCATTGAAGTAGTCTATATATTGCTAGTCTTCTGAAGTCTCATGGTAACTTTAAATGTGTTTTATAGGTTTTTCCAAAAAATGGATATATTAAAATGTCTATGATAAATAAAATGACAAATCGTTCAAATAATCTAGTTTAAAACACAAGTTTAATAAATAATATTCATATTGTTTTTTTATATGGTTTTGAAAACAATTTTTTAAACAACATACATTTAGTACATTGAGTGTACACATCTTAATCATTATTTTATGATTATATTAAAATGTTCAACTTATTAAATATTTGAAGTAGTTTTGAAGCTGATGACAGACAGACAGACAGACGGAAGGAAGGAAGGAAGGACGGACGGACGGACAGACAGACAGAGACAAGATAGACTGACAGGCAGACAGACAAAGACAGACAGAAAGATAGACTGACAGACAGACAGAAAGATAGACTGACAGACAGACAGACAGACAGACAGAAAGACAGACAGACAGAAATATAGACAGACAGACAGAAGGATAGACTGAGAGACAGACAGACAAACAGACAGACAGACGGACGGAGAACGGACCGAAAGATAGACTGACAACAGACAGACAGACAGACAGACAGACAGACAGACAGACAGACAGAGACAAGATAGACTGACAGACAGACGGACGACGGACGGACGGACGGACGGAGAGACGGACCGAAAGATAGACTGACAGACAGACAGACAGACAGACAGACATACAGACAAAGAGACAGACAAAAACAGACAGAAATACAGACAGACAGACATACAGACAGACAGAGACAAGATAGACTGACAGACAGACGGACGGACGGACGGACGGACGGACGGACGGACGACAGACAGACAGACAGACAAAGAGACAGACAAAAAGACAGACAGAAAGATAGACTGACAGACAGACAGAAAGACAGAAAGATAGACTGACAGACAGACAGACAGACAGACAGACAGACAGACAGAAGGATAGACTGACAGACAGAAGGATATACTGACAGACAGAAAGACAGACGGACGGACGGACAGACGGATTGTCTTAAGACACGAAACAATCAGTCTGTGCAAGAAACTGAAACAGTTTTTATATACTTGAAGTTGGATGCCAACCGCCGTTAAACATCAAGGAAGAAGAAGAAGATCACTTCCGCAAATGCGTCTAGTATGCCAGAGTGCGGCGGATCAGAGGTAAAACATTATATAAATACTTTTCAGCTTCCTACACAGACTTCAATTTATTGTGTGTATGTTTTTTTTTTACTCTCAAACCTGTGAGTCCCATTGACTGACATTATATGACTGACAGACTGCAACTGGATTGAGTTAAAAATCTTTGTTTGTGTTCTACTGAAGAAACAAAGTCACCTACAACTTGGATGCCATGGGGGTAACCAGATAAACATCACATTCATTTTTTGGCTGAACTATACATGCTCATAAAATAAGTCATTCATTGTGTGCATTTAATAATTCATATATTTTAAAATAAATTAATAAAGAGGACAAAAAAAATAAAGTGTTTTACAGTCCTCTTTTGTCCCCGTCTCAGAAGCCGTGAACTTCATTTCTCAGCAACTGAACGGATTTAACATTTCAATTATTCAGTATATGCCAGTGCCACTGTTCTTCAGTGCTTTGAGTTTTGAGGCTAATACATATGTCAAATTATTCATGAAAATCTTATGGCGCTGAGATGTTTTCCCTAAACTAAACTAAACTTAGAACAACTCCTGTCTGCTTTTGGTACAAGATGTTCTTACATGCACCATGACAATA
>QVTF01026165.1:0-40435 GCA_003573665.1 Oxygymnocypris stewartii | reverse complement strand
ATCCTCTCATAGTCCAGTGTGCAGACTGATGTCAAACGTCAGGTTAGGGTGGAATAAAAGTGGCTTGTTAATATTCGATTACACAGTCTGGTTTAACATGGCCCATTGTGCGTGGCTCTCACTCACGGCTCATGAAACTGTCACTCTGTCAGTCAAAGCCCAGCTCTGGAAAGTGCCACTGTGGAGAGAGTGTTCTTTAATGATGGTGTGCTGGTGTAACAAAGCACGGTTAATGCCATTACGCCGCCAGCGCTGCTTCATAACATCCATGCCATAATGGCGCTCGTTTCAAACTTGGTTTTACGAGCTGCAATTAACTTTACCCAGATCACCACTTTATTTGTTGCCTCCAGGTGTTGGGAACAGGAAATAACACATTCTTTCACTACGACCCAGGATGCCAGGCCGGTGGCAGCAAGGCGGGTTTCCAATACCGGTATCGGGGGCTGCTTTGGGGTCCAGATCTGGATTTGGCCCGCTCTGATGGAATGACCAGAGAGTTATACGACACCACCACTGGACAGAAATGAAACAAGTGGAGCTTTTATCAGTGTCCAGGGCTGGCTTAGAGTATCTAGCAGGATCTGCTTGTAATCTGTCCAGTCTGAGGGGTGCGGACGAGGGGGCAAGGAGGGTCGTACGCCAGTATGAGTGGTCTACACTCTTGTGCTAACAGAACACAGCTGCTTCTCGTTCACGCAGAGTTTACTGAGATAAGAGCACTCACTCTATCAGCCAACGCTGCTATGTATACACTGCATAGAGATTAGTTTGCACATGTGCATGACCTGTTAAATATACAATGAGAGACAACAACTAAAAGCGCTACTTGCTCATCTATTTACACTAAATACCTGTAATACAGAGTTAAATGCTCATATACGCTAATCATATTCCTTACTATGATGCTAATACAATAAAGCTTGTGAAACAGCGAAAATAAATGCTAGGCTTAATCAGGACCATCAATCAGTACACTGATTGAACAGATGATTTGATGTTTCCTGACAAAAGACCTTTAACCTGTCCACATTTATCCGTATTTCCTTCCTGCGCTACATCTGTTCTCAAGAATCAACTTGCAGTCAAAATAATGAACTTTCTCAGCAGCGTTTCTATTCTGCCCTTATTTTGCTTGATCTTTCATTACAAAGCCTTGTTACCTGATAAAAAAAAGAAAAAGAATGAAAGAAAAACCATCTCTGTTTCAATGCTGAATCACAGAATCTACATGGAGGGTTGTATTGTGAGCCGACTGGATGTGAAACTGCAGTATGTGATGTCGACTGCTGTTTCTTTGTAGGCATTTGATGCCCACTGATTGTAATGTCTTTGAAGTAACCCTCTGCTGCACAGAACTATTCTCAGAAAGAGCTGTAGGTAACTGTGTTTTACATTGTATTAGCTCTGTGTTTAAACTGAATCCATATGGGTCAGTTATGTGTGTGTCTCTTGTGCCCAAGAGAGAGGAAAGAAAGAACGAGTGCTCTGGTATGTAATAGTTATTTTTGACTGGCTACATATCTGGTATTGAGAGCAGGCCTTCATGCTCTATATGAATGATATTTACACATTAATATAATATATAATATAGTATGTGTGTGTGTGTGTGTGTGTATATGTGTGGGTGCGCGTGTATATGCATATATATCATAGAAGTATGAGAAGGAGAAATTAAAAAAAACATTGATTTTTTATTTGATATTTTCCTGAAGACAGAATGCCTTTTTAAATTCAAGTCACAAAAAGGAGTTAAAAAGTAAAAGAGTGTGTGATTTTTTTGCCACATCAGAAAAAATGGCAAAACACATCCTTACTGAATAATAAGGCTATTTAAATAAACCTTTATATAAATATAATTGTATTTTCCCATTTCATGATTAGGCAGAGTAGAGACCATTAATTTAATTTGCTTTAAATTATTTAATAATTCAGCCATCATCAACCTGGTAGCAATTTTCTTTGAATCCTAGGTATGACATTATTTCTAGAAATGACCATCAGGTGGTGAAATATATGTAAATATTAGCATTTTATCAGTGACAGTGTATGAAGACCTCAAGATAATGAGATGTGTGGAAATGACAGGCTTGGTATGAGTATAGAACAAGCTATTAATTAAACTGAATACAGACAATCAGCATTGAGATGACATTTCTATCCTTTTTATCCACCTTTTTTCTTTTTCTAGTAAATTTTAGTATGTTGATTGTGTGCGCAAGTCACGTATTATATAAGTTTACTATAGTACAAGTATTCCAACTTCCTGCATTTACAGAAATACACACACGCACTGAAATTGCAGCCACGGGGCCCTTAGGAAGTGCAGTGTTTCTCGGTAAACACACTCTCTGTTAAGTGAGCGATAAGGGTGTTTGAGTGAGCTGCTGATAGCTCATCCTTCTTACAAAACAGACACACATGCTGTTGTTACACTGCCGAGGTGAGTTCACGACCCTCACGGGAAAACAATGCGTCTCACTTTAGCCTCCGGAGATGCCACAAAACCGTAGCCATTCAGCCATGGCATGGGATGAAATCAAACTGTAGGCATTCTTTCGTGTCTTTTTTTGTGTTATCTTTTTCTTTCATGTTTTTGTGGGCTTTCGGACCAGTTAAGCAACAGCTACCTGTACGGCTGGATAGATTGAAGTTTCAAGCCGGAAGGCAAAAGTTTGTTTTCCAAAAATGTGTCTACTACTGTTGGCTTGGTAAACAACTGGAACACTGTGGGAAATGTGCCTGGAGGGAACAAAAACTGAGACACTGGAAGACACCAGCGGACTATGTGAAGCTCTGTTTCAGAAGGTGTTCATAAACCTGATGTAAGATACAATAGTGCATAAAAGCTGTACTAAAATACACTAGTCTGACTAACCTCTGATAACTAGTACTGCTTTAGTTCTGTGTAAATTCAGTATTCAGTATCAGTGCTTAAACTTTGCCATTGTTATGACAGTGTGTGTGTGTGTGTTTGTGATTATTTTTACATAATATAATCATGTGTGCTGTGTATATTATTATGTATAAGTACACAGACATGCATGTATACATTTCAGAAAAAATATGTTATTTTTAGATATTAAATATATTTATTTATAATATAAATTATATGAAATAAATAGACATGTAAACACATATTTTTCAAAATATATACTGTATGTTTGTGTATGTTATATATACATAATAAATATACACAGAACACACACGTATATTAAAACAAATACTTTTATTTTGTATGCGATTAATAGTGATTAATCAGTTGACAGCACTATTACACACACACACACACACGGTCAAATAAGTATAGTATTTTTATAGTTGAACCTCATAATTTTTTTATATTTTCCTATTTTTTTTCCTATTTCTGTATTTGTAATTTATGTGTGAAATGCATTTTTGCCTTTATGTTTCTGGCTGGAATAAAAATAAAGAACTTTGCATTAGCAAGATAAACAGCATAATAGATACTTATCAAAACCACATATTTACAATGCCAGAAAAAAAGCTAAATGTCTTAAATGTATCAGAAATGTTTCTTTTCTAGGTTCTATCACCGAATCACCTGTCGCTATTAAATTATGTGAATTTTCAAGTGTAAACAATCATCGTGCTTCCATGAACGCCGTCCTGTTTCACAAGTCTATTCAGCTTATTTATGTGCTACGCACATCAGCAGTCTGGCTCATTGTTAGTTATTGGTGGTGCAATCGTTGCGCAATGGCGTTCTTTTCTTCTGCAATCTTTCCCAACAGCCCGTTCCCATCACCATCACCCCGTATCTTCCTGTGCCAGGTCTCTAAGCTAAACCACTGATATCAATAACTTCGTAAGGACCAGAGGACTACAGCTAGTGTGGCCCGCACAACCCAGAGCACTTTAAGCTGAAAGAAAAACACAACAGCATTGCTTTTCATTCAACACACTCTGCCGCAACATGAATGTCATAACCCTGATATAAGTATCTCATTTTATAATACAAAACATACTTAGCTTTTTTCCGCACTCGAGCTCTGATTTTTTTTCTCTCTGCAGACATATTCAGCACCTGGTTATTGTTAAATTCAGTTTTTACAGACTTTTTGAACATATTTATCTCTCTATAGCCCATTTAATCATGAGTCCAATTAAAGCGGTCCTGTCTGAAAAAGCATTAGACTGCTAAAAAGGAAGCAGGATGCACTAAACTACATATATTAGATACATTAAGACACTCCTAAGATAAAAGGCTTTAGTTCTCATCTAATTGCTTATTAAGCACTTTTGTAAAGTTACCTGAAGTAATTAGGCGAGTGTGTTTTTAAATTGCAACATGCTTGATCGTGCTTGGATGTATTGCTTATTAGTTCACAATTTTGCATGCTGTAAGTTTAAGTGTGTGTGAGTGCGTGTTTTTACACCTACACCCGGGCATTTTCCATGAAGGAATTTCTGTGCCCTGAACTGCTGTGCCGGAGTAAGCCGGTTAAGATATTTACAGGATTTGCATTACTGTTGACACATTTTTCTTAATCTCATTAAGCTGACACTTATGACCCTCTTTATATAAAACATAAGGAAAGGAGGTGGACACTTCACTCCACCAAGCAGAAAATCACTCCCAGAGGTCTCTACCACCTCCGATGATTCAGCAAAACAGCTACACAGACTACTAGTGCTTATGACATTGCAAGTAATAGAAAAGAGTGCTTGAGAATGTCCTGACACGATAAATCTGGCTTGACCGCTGGCCACTACTGCTGAGAAAATTAGGTGGATTTACAAGCCAGACACATAGACACACAGAATGTAAGCTCTTGACCCAAACCAAATGGGTCTCTGTGAGCGTTCAAGTGAGAAATTCCAGTCAGGAAAAAAAGTGTCGGGACGGAGAAGTTCCTACTTCTCTCCTGTCAAATCCTTTGATGTAGATTCACAGGCTCTTAAAAAATGGGGCGAGTTTAGTTTAGGCAGTTCTAGAACTTTCTCTCCCTCAGCCGGGTACATGTACTAATGGCAGCGCAACTGCTTCCTTGCTCACAGCAGGGCAAGCTCTCTCATATCTGCTGTGCAATTTTTGATGAAAGCCCCTCAAAATAATGAAATAACCAAAATCAAAATGGAGACACATTAAAACCTCAGTCGGGGAGCGGTGCTAACAAGACCCTGAATAGTCAGTCGAGGTCTTCGGTTCTTTCTACCGTAGTTAGGGTTCTCCCCCTTCTCTATCCCTCTTCCCCTGAACCCCCTGTAGTGCACAGATGTGTGTGTGTGTGTGTGTGTGTGTGTGTGTGTGTGTGTGTGAGAGAGAGAGAGAGAGAGAGAGAGAGAGAGAGAGAGAGAGAGAGAGAGAGGAAAACGTCTCGGGTTACTTGCGTAACCCTTGTTCTCTGAGTAGGGAACGAGACACTGCGCTGAACGCTTCGGGAACGCCCACTGCGGACCGAGTCTGAAAACCCATATAGAATCACGCCAATTCATTGGCTGATGGCGCGACGCCGTCTCTGACGCAATGACGTCGTCAGGTCATACTGGCGAACGCGCCATCCACTCCTCAGATTTCTCTGCCGAAAAGAATCCTGTCGGCAGCGTGAGGAGCTTGGCAGCAAGCGCAGTGTCTCGTTCCCTACTCAGAGAACAAGGGTTACGCAAGTAACCCGAGACGTTCTCTTTCATAGGTAACTCAACACTGCGCTGAACGCTTCGGGAACGATATACCAAACACGCCAAGCTGTAACGCTGCCTATCTGGTTTCCCGATAATGAACCAACAACATACAGTCGGTTCAAACAGACATACGGTCGGTTCAAACAGACAGGACCTGAGAACCTGGAGCCGTATCAACGTCAAGGTTGTAAAACCTGACAAAGGTGTGCGGAGAGGACCATCCTGCCGCAACACAAATATCCTCCAGGGGTACCCCTCTAAAAAGAGCTTGAGAGGAGGCTACGCCTCTAGTAGAATGCGCCCGAAGACTAAGAGGTGAAGGGAGTTCCCGCGCCTCATAAGCCAGCGAAATGGCGTCTCTCACCCAGTGAGAAATTCTCTGCTTTGACGTGGCAAGCCCGCGGCGACCAGCACCAAAACAGATCAATAACTGGGGAGATCTTCTCCAAACTTTGGAGCGATCCACATACAGCTTCAATGCCCTGACCGGGCAGAGCATGTGGAGTCTCTCATCCTCACTTGAAGCAAAGGGAGGGGGATGGAAAGAGTGAAGAGTGACCACTTGAGAACGGAACGACGTGGACAAGACCTTGGGAATGTAACCCGGCCTAGGCCGCAGGGTAACTTTGACTAGACCCGGGGCAAAGTCCATACATGTTTCACTGACAGAAAAAGCCTGCAGATCTCCAACTCTTTTCAGTGACGTAAGCGCCAGTAAAAGAACAACCTTAAGAGTCAGTATCCGATCCGAAGCTGACTCTAAGGGCTCAAAAGGGGCCGTCACTAGTCCTTCGAGGACGACTGACAAGTCCCAAGAAGGAACTGCCGTGGGGCGAACAGGCCTAAGGCGTCTGGCCCCACGCATGAAAGCGGAGACCAACCGATGCCTCCCCAAGGGGATCTCATCCAGCTCTCTCCGAGCTGCGATGGCCGCTACATAAACCCTAAGGGTAGTAGCAGCCGCCCCCGCTGTCAGCCTTTCTTGCAAAAACTCCAGCACTGGACCAACAGGGCAGTTAACTGGGTCGATTGCACGAGTCAAACACCACGATTCAAAGACGCCCCACTTGGAAGAGTATAGCTTCCTGGTAGAGGGGGCTCTGGCACTGGCTATGGTTTCCTGAACTTCGGCAGGCAAACCATCAATCACAGCCCTTGGCCCTGTATGGGCCATACCCACAACTTCCAGAGCTCCGGCTGAGGATGCCAGATCTTGCCCTGAAGCTGGGACAGTAAGTCCCGCCTGATCGGAATCTCCCAAGGAGGTCGATACAAGAGGGGAGTTAGCTCCGAGAACCAGGTCTGGGAGGGCCAGAATGGGGCTATGAGAAGGAGACGGGCACCGCTCACCTTCACTCTGCATAGTACTGCCGGAATCAGCTTTATTGGCGGAAACGCGTACAGATTGACATTCGGCCATGGGTGGGCGAACGCATCTATGCCTAGAGTCGGGGAAACTCAGGGAGAACCAGAGCGGGCACTGGGATGACTCTTGAGAAGCAAAGAGGTCCACCTCCGCTTTGCCAAACAGATCCCAGATCTGGGATACCGTCTGACGGTTCAACATCCATTCCCCGGGCTTGAGCTTCTGTCTCGACAGAAAATCGGCCGCCAGGTTCAGTACTCCCGGAACGTGAACCGCCCTCAAAGAGAGGAACTTGTCTTGGGACCAAAGGAGAAGATGGCGCGCAAGCCTGTCCAGGGTGCGCGACCTTGAACCTCCTTGGCGGTTTATGTGGGACACAACCGCCATATTGTCCGTCCTGACTATGACATGATGCTCCCCGAGAACGGGGAGAAAACACTTCAAAGCAGGAAGACAGCCCTGAGTTCCAGGCAGTTTATATGCCAAAAGAGGAACTCTTCCTCCACTCTCCACTCGCCGGCCTTCCTTCGAAGACCGCGCCCCAGCCCGTCATTGATGCGTCCGTCGTGATCATATGGCGACGGTGGATCGCACCCATTCTCACCCCGCTCCGGAGAAAGACGGGGTCTCGCCACATTAACAGGTGTCGACAGCAACTGCGCGACACTCTGACAAGGCGAGTAGCTGGTACAGTGGGGTGTAACCTCAGCTCCTTCATCCACCAAAGGAATGGCCTCATGTGAAGCAGCCCTAGGGGCAACACAGGGGAGGCTGCTGCCATAAGGCCCAACAGCCTGCGGCAGGTACCTACAGAGACATGATGGCCTAGCTTGAAGCGGGCCAAACATGCTGTAAAAACTGGTATCCGGGCAGGAGCCAAACGGGCCTGCATCTGAACGGAATCCAAACGAACCCAGAAATACAGTTCGTTGAGATGGGAGGAGCACACTCTTCTTGGCGTTCATCCTGAGGCCAAGAGAATGGATGTGGCCGAGAACGATATCCCTGTGACGACTCACTAGCTCCCTGGAGTGAGCCAGAATGAGCCAGTCGTCCAGATAGTTCAGTACACGGATGCCCTGGAGCCTCAAAGGGGCCAGTGCAGCATCCATGCATTTGGTAAATGTCCTCGGGGCCAAAGCCAGGCCGAAGGGCAGAACCCTGTATTGATAAGCCTTCCCTCCAAAGGCGAACCGAAGGAATCTCCTGTGTCTCTGAACGACCTGGATGTGAAAAATAGCATCCTTCAGGTCGATGGTGACAAACCAGTCTCCTCCTGGACCTGAGACATGATGGTTCTCATAGTCAGCATCTTGAACTTCCCTTTGTAGAGGGCAAGATTCAAACGCCGTAGATCCAGGATAGGCCTCAAGCCGCCGTCCCTCTTTGGAACGAGGAAGTAGCGGCTGAAGAAACCTCGTTCGACTTCCGACTGCGGTACTTCCTCTATTGCTCCTTTCTGCAGGAGGGAGGAAAGTTCCTGTTGTAGAACAGAGGCCTTGGCGGCGCTGTTTACTACTGTCAGGTGAACCCCGTCGAAACGGGGGGGATTTTTCCCAAACTGAAGAGTGTAACCGGTTCGAATTGTGCGGAGAACCCACAGCGATACCCCGGGTAAACGCTCCCATTCGCGAAGGAAGTGTGACAGAGGAATCATAGTGTCGTGCAAGGGAAGACATACCTGAGATGGGGTGTCGAGAAGGCCTGGAAGCAGCGGCACCCTCCACCGTGAAGGAGAGCCCTCGGCGTCCTTGCTCGGGATGACGGAGAGAGAAGTGCTGGGCTGACGGGTGGCCGGCACGGGTTCCGTACACTGCAGGAGAGAAACAGCTGTGTCTCCTAACATGCGGCTCGCCTGCGGCGAATGGACGGGCTGCAAAGGGGGAAAGACGAACGCGTCCCTCAACTGCCAGCCCGAGTGAAAAGGAGGGTGAATTGGATCTGCACACCAAGCCTCGAAGGGTGGCTGTGACAGATTTAAGTGAGGAGAGCGCGTTCGGGGCGGGCAGAAACGCTTTTGCGGTCTGGCCTCGCCCCGTAACGGTGAAACGACTCTCCTCATTTCGACCCGGAGGTCAGGAACGACCCGGGTTAGCCGAAGCGGCAGGCTTGTTGGGCCGCTTCATGTTAACCCGCTTGCGTGGTTGTTGGCGGGAAGAAGACCGGCCACGGGCTCCCCAAACCGCAGTGGGGGGAGGGCGCGTGGCCTGGGCTCCGCCGCTAGGAGGCTCTCTCCTGGGGAGCGGCTGCTCCCTAGACACAGAGGAGGAGGGAGTTGAAAAGTCCCTTGCTCTCCTCGGCATAAATTGTTTGAGAGCAGCCGACTGAGTTTTGGCTGAGCGGAACTTGTCCACTACAGCGTTAACAGCCTCCCCAAACAACCCAGATTGTGAGATGGGTGCGTCCATTAAAACACCTTCTCCTTCTCCCGAATCTCGGTGAGGTTGAGCCACAGATGGCGTTCTGCGGCCACCGAAGCCGCCATAGAGCGCCCCACGGCACGTGCGGTGTGCTTGGTGGCTCTCAGAGCCAAGTCAGTGGCTCTTCGTAGCTCCTTCACGGCTTCAGGAGTCAAGCCGGTCCCTTCGTCCATTTCCTTCAGGACATCCGCCTGGTAGGCCTGAAGGATGGCCATTGTGTGCAGGGCCATACCTGCCTGACCGGCCGCGATGTAGGACTTCCCGATAAGGGCAAGGGCGGAAGTGGTCCTACACGGCTTGGAAGGAAGGAGGGGGCGGGACTTCCAAGAAGGAGCCAAAGAGGGTGAAAGATGTGAGGCCAAAGTATCCTCAATCACCGGCATGGCGGTGTAACCCTGCTCCACAGAACCCACAAGGTTGGTGAAGTCAGCGGCTGCCGCGTTAGTAAGCCGAGAGGAAAATGGCTGCTTCCAGGAACTGGAGATCTCGCGATGCAGATCACTGAAAAATGGCAGCTTCCTCCTTTCAAGCTTGGAATGCGCGCCGATGAGGAAGCGATCGTCGAGTTTCGAAGCTCGAGACTCGCGGGGCTCATCGGGCCAATCCAGCGCAAGCTTCTCGGTGGCGCGCGAAAGCACGTCCACGAGCTCGGAGTAGGCCGCTGAAGGCCGCGCCCCTTGGCCGTTAGGCGGGAGCGCATCTGCTGAAGCAGGCCCGAAATCCTCGGAGTCGGAGGCTGCCGTGTGCAGAATATCATCTAGCCCGAAAGAAACGAAATCACGTGCTTTTGGGCTAGGAAACTGAAAATCAGGTAAAAATTCGACCGGCGAATTCGCACGTGCGCGATCGGGAGAGGGAGGGAGAGAAAAGGCGAGGCCTGTCTGCTCACTCTCCATCTCCTCGAGCTCGACATCCGAACCCCAGCTCGCGGCTCTACGAGAGGGCGCGGCCTCACGCGAGGCCGCGATCTCACGAGGCGGCGCGTTGGTGCTCGATGCGCGCCGTGAAAATTTGGAGGATTCGCGTTCATAATCCTCAAGCCGAGAGCGGAGGGTTATGAGACGGAAATCGTCGCAAATTTTGCAGTTCGAGGTCCCATAAACCGCCTCACGTGCATGCGAATAGCCCAAACACAAAATACACTTACTGTGTGGGTCTTCGCGAGCGATGAAACGCGTGCACGGTGGCATACAGCGGCGAAATTCCATGGCACTTCACCGCGAGGAGAACAAAGTTCCACTGAAGCAGTCGCCGAAGTGCAAATGAATAATCGCTGGTTAGTAATTTGGGTCAGAAATCGCAACAACGAAGGGCGATGTAGCCGCTTCGTGAAGGCAGAGAAATCTGAGGAGTGGATGGCGCGTTCGCCAGTATGACCTGACGACGTCATTGCGTCAGAGACGGCGTCGCGCCATCAGCCAATGAATTGGCGTGATTCTATATGGGTTTTCAGACTCGGTCCGCAGTGGGCGTTCCCGAAGCGTTCAGCGCAGTGTTGAGTTACCTATGAAAGAGAACACAGAAGAGCTTCAAACAAGCTCAAAATCAAAAACAGATCCAGACAGAGGAGCAGGTGTCATATGATGGCAAGATGGCTGCAAATGACAGAGGCACAGCATTTTCTGCTGGAGTCAAAGAAAGAAAAGTTGATTATCAAAATAGAAATCATGATTATGCAGAATACCAAAACAAAAGTTTTGCCTTCATAGTGATTTTTCCAGTTTATACTGTATTTTCAAACAAATAAATGCATCATTGATGAACACAATAAATTATTTAAAAAACATTAACAAATAAATAAATAAATAAAATATACATGCAAAATCAATATAAAAATAGTTACTACTACCATTATTATTATTACTGTTGTTGTTATTGTATATATACATCCATACATGTAACTTCCTAAATTCAAAGAAGAAAGAAAGAAACAAAGAAAGAAAAAGAAAATATTATAATTTGTATTGCTGTGGTGTGAAAACTGTGTGTGTGTGTGTGTGTGTGTCTCTCTCTTTCCCTCTCCTTTCATTCGCTCCCTCCGGGGGAGTGAGCAGGTGTCCAGTGACCCAGGAAGAGGGAGACACGGGTGGGCATGCGGTGAAGCGCATCCCTGGCTCAAATGTCCCCTGGAGATGGAAGACAAAATACCCCTCCTTTGTTAGCGGCCATCTCTCACTCACCCTCTCCTTTCCTTTCTCCCTCTCTTTTCTTCTCTGTTGCAGAGGAACACTTTGTGCTCAGGTGTTTCTCCCGACCCCTTCTCCATTACAGGATATTAAGTCCAAAGAGCAAGAGCAGGCATTGCGACTGCTCTCTATGCCGAGCTGAGAGTGTCTCTGTGCGAGCGTCTCTTTCAGTGTACTCTCTAATAGAGTTTAAGGGTGAACTTGGAAATGTGGGACCAGAATTCAGATCCTTTCACTGGAACTGTGTCTGACAGCACTATACACACCTCTTTCACTTCCACTCTCAGCTTCGGGTTGACAAATCCCGCTTTTTCTCCAAATGGAATTAACCTCCATTGCATTTGAAGTCAAAAGGCAGTGTCGCAAGGGCTGACGGCCTATACGCACAAACACAATCAAGCTCTGAGGCGACAAGCAGAAAAATCTTGAAAGCTACAAACGACTCCATCTTGAATTCGGTATAGAGGGGAGTCAGGGAGTCAGCCAAAAAATCCAAACAGTGTGTCAATCATTTGGACACACTTTCTTCCATGGTGACGCCAGGCACATGTAAACAGGAAATCTTTTGGTATGGCTGGAGAAAGCTTTTTTCAACATTCATGTCAGGAGACATGACTTGGAGGGAAACGGTAGCTGAAGTTAATACCAAAGATCTTGTAATGGAGAGAAGTGAAACAAACCAAATAAAGAAAGAACATTTTCTTTTTATTTTCTCCTCATGGACTCACTAACACGGTCTGCAGCTGTCTCTTGTTAGGACATAAGCCTCAGCAACTGCAGCATATGCCACAATTCAAAGAGACAATTAGGAAAAAACCCACATGCACTTATGTTACATGTTAACACTTGTGAAAAAAAAACAGTCTAAACAATTGCTCTGTTCCAAATCCCACTGATCTGCCCGATAGAGGCGGCATTTTAAAACACCATAGGCTGTTATGACTGTTAAAACTTAATGATGCCGCATTATACAATATCTTATTTCATATAAATCCTTCACAACGAAGACAAGCTCAGTGAAACATAAATCCAAGATGGAGGACAAGTTAGGATAAATGTTGAACATAAATAAGTCTATATTTTAATGTAACAATAATAATTTTGTTCATATTTCTTGCAACAATAAGAAAATGTAAAATATAGAAATGAAAAAAGTTACTTTTTTATTTTCAAAATTTTTATAAGGAAATTAAAATAACAGTTAAAGCAGGGGTTTATATCTTACTTGATAATTTTATATATGAAATGTATATAAAAGTATATTTATTAGAAAAATGCCCATGGAGTTAACTTATCACATATTATTAATACTTATTATTATTTAATTTATATGATATACATCTAAAATGAAGCTTCCTCATTCAGTATATGCAGTTTTTTCCAGAACGGGGAACCTTGTATTTTTCCAAAGACAACATTGATTCAAATAAAATTGTATTTAATATATATATACATACATACATATATATACACACACACACACACACACACTCACGCACACACATCCCATGTCTTTTTTTAGTTGTTTAATCATATATTAAATACATTTAACTCATTCTGAGGTGCATCTTGGAGGATTCCCACGGTCTTAAAAAAACCCTTTCTTCTCTTATTTTTTTTGTATCAATCTGAGATTCTGACACACACACCCACCACACACACCCACACCAACACACACACCACCCACACCCACACACACACACACACACACACACACACCACACACACACACACACACACAGCTTCTTTCACAAATATAACTACATTAAGTAACGTAAACAAAGAAACCACAGAACATGCTATTGCTCTGCTCATCAGAGATATGAGAGTCACCCCACACATTCATCTCATAAAATATAACAATCCTTCACACTCAGCACTTTGTTTTCCTTAATTAACCAAAAGGTGTTAATGAAAGTGATTAGATAAGGTCTTCTTAAAGGTTATTTGCACACCACACCTGTTAGTCTAAGGGATATTAATAAATGAGAATAGGTGACAGGAGAGTGAGTGTGCAGGGAAGATAATGAATGATTCAGCTCTTCATTTGCTTAATTTTCCTTCTTTCTTTTAAAATGGCTGTCCTTTACTTGATTATCAGCAGCTTTAATTCTGGATACATTTCATGAAAAAAATAAAGTAGAGAGAAAAGAGGGGGAGAAAACTCCCCCAATTCATTCTCAATTGGACCTGAAAAGAACAACAAGAAACAAATCTGATGGATTTTAGTGTGAATAAAAATATAATCAAAAACGCATGTGAGGGCGTGATGACATCTCCCCCTGCCGAGGTCCCGCTCTGGGAGAGTGGCAGCGGAAGTGTGGCGGTGAGGCCCAGAGGAAACCTGTCACCTGAGCATTCTTTGAACCATCACAGCTGCTTTGTGAGAATGAACGACGGCACCAAAGAAAAATAAGGAGAGAGAGAGGGAGAGAGAGATTGTCGCTTCCATCACTTCTCCAGGTTTCAAGCATGATCAAATTTGCACTTCAAACCGCTGGGGCCTGTTAACCAGCCATTGTGTGTGTTCGCTCATGCGAGCGGAGATTCCAACGATGGCTTGGTAAGGTCTCCTAGCGCCCGACACAAAGACAGACCTTTGATTGGGCCGCAAGAGGGTCCCCTCAGGACCGCAGAAGCAGTAGTACGGGTATAAAGAGAAAGAGTGCATGCGGATGTATAGACTTCCTTCTGCTAGTTATTGACTCTCAGGCCAGTCGTGATAAAAGTCAAAAGAGTGTGATAATGGTAATATTGTGCAAGAGAGATGTGCATAGTAATTCCTTTCACAGGGTCCTCTATGCTAGAAAAATCCATCTTAAGTTTTGGAACATGGTAGCTGATTTATAGGCAGTTGTACAATAGTACAATAGTGCCCAAAAAGCAGCTTGAGCACCTTAAGCTTCACTGGAAGCTTGTTTGTTGTTGGTCCAAGAGGCTAATGACCATCTCAGACCAGCTAGAATCCAGTCACCATGTTCCAACACACAGCTATCAGCTTAAGCTGGATTTTCCAGCATGGTAGAGAGAATTATAATTTGTTTTATCTGTTCGAGGTAGCTGAAACAAGACTGAAATGCTGAATGCAGCTCTAGAGTGGCTCCACTCACCGTTCTCACTGTCTGATTTGTTCTCGTGCTCTGTGTCGGTCAGGGTCAGGACTGAGTTCGAGCGGCTGGACAAGCAGGAGTTGCGGCCAGACTTCACACCCCTGCCCCAGAGGCGCATGGCACGTTCTGGTGACATCACCCCCTCGTTTTCATTGTCCACGTCTGAGCCTGCGCCAACAGTGTAGCCGCGGTGGGGGAGGCCCATCTCTGCACAGAAGGCCAGGCCACGGCGTGTGGCTGGTTCACATATTCCCAGCTGCCTCAGGTTAAAGTTCTGACCTGTAAAAGAAATGAAACAAATTAATTCAGCATATATCGATATACATGGTCCAATACAAACAATCTGCAGGTGCCAAATGTGAATACAAACTGGCATTGGTGAGTACACAAAATAGAGTTATTTAGTAATTGAACTATGCCGGTTTTAAGAATCAAAACGCATGTGAGGTTTAATTGCTATGAAAGAATGAGAGTCATTTTGCTTGCATTTCACATGTAAGCAAAGCAAATTAAAGTAATCAGCATCTATGCTACATCTTTTATCATTTTTATATTCATTGTTAAATTCTTTCAAACCCTAGAAGTATATGTATAGACACACACATACTCACACTTCCATTCAAAAGTCTGGAGTAAGAAATACATTATTTACATTTCATTAATCTATTACAATACAGTTATTCAACAAGGTTTCATTACAATGATCAATAGGGACATTTGTAATGTTGAAATGTATTTGAAGTAAAGACTTTTAATTTTGAACACAAAAATATTAAGCATCAATGATTTAAAAAAATAGCTCTTGAACACCAAATCTGCATATTAAAATGATTTCTGAAGACGTACGAGACACTGAAGACCGGATTAACGGCTGCTGAAAATTCAGCTTTGTCATCACAATAATTATTTAGTATAAAAAAACATCAAAAAAGAAAACAGTTATTTAAAATTACAATATTACTTCACAAAAAAAGTCTGATAAATCTAAATAAATGCAGCAACGGTGAGCATAAGAGAGTTCTTTTAAAAATATTAAATAATCTTACTGATCTCAGACTTCTGAATGGTAGTGGGTGTATATGAAAATAAATAATACATAAAAACTAATTTTAAATAAAAATAAAATAGCTTTTGCACCCGTCAGTCTATTCATATTAATCTGTATTACCTATAAATAATTGTCATTAAACACAATGCTACACAGACAAAACATACACACGGTTATAATGCAGCAACCGCTTCAAACACATTCCACATGCCCTAGTTAAGCAGAGGAAACAATCAATCAGAGAGACACTAAAAAGAGCCCATTTAATGTTCTATTTTGAAGTCTGACTGCTGTTTTCTGCGATTATTTCTGCCGTGTGCACTTATAGTATCAAGAGAATGACAAATAAACTTGAATTCTCTAATTCCCTGAACACTAGAAGCCCTTTCTAACACACAGATGCACACACCCACAGTCCACTGTAAGTATATGAGCATGAGAAAAGTGTGTTTTTCTCACTGGAGGGACTAGGGAAAGCCTAAGAGGGCTCAATATCACTCACAGGCTGGACGTCGTGTAAGTGGTTCTCATTGTGAGTACAGAGTGGTCTCTTTCACATGTGTGTGTGGAGGGGGAAGTTCAGGTATGCTTTGTTGGCCTGTTCTGTGGTGTGGGAAGGGCCCATAGAGTGTTGGTAAAACACAAGCTGACAGGTAAATGGGCCTTGCTGGCATCTGGGGAGCCATTTGGGGAGTGTCGAGCAATGAAGAGATCCCCGGCTCCAAAGAAAGAGGAAGAGAAAGAAAAAAATAAAGCTGTAAATTGATACTGCAATCTGTCTTTTTTTATTTGGTCTCTTTTTTTTACCATGGGAGATTGTATCAACTGACCCAAAAGCCAGACAGAAAGGAAAGCTTCTGTAAACAACTCACACACACTATACGGAAGGCAAACTAACACCCCATGTGTGGAACAAAGAGACTATCAAGTCTCATCAGACAGTCAAATATCTGCAGACTTAGCAGTCTGTTCCCCGAACACCCACAATACACTGCACATGTGAGTCTTGATCGCTTTTTGGAACCACAATTATAAACCCAAGTTACCAGAATATCTCTCTCTGCTGAAAGACTATGATGTGTATTCCAGCTCACCTAATGACAATACAGAAAGGAGGGGGAAAAATAGAAATAAAAGAAAGAAAGATTTTCAACAAGGACAAAAATGTGGGCAAATAAAGCTCAAAGGAAACAAGATAAAAACAACAAACTTAAATTGAGACAGGTTTTTTCGAATACAGATACAACCTCAAGTATTTGAGAACGGTGGGCACTCACTTGACTAATTGTTATCCTGTAGCATCACGCATGTTCCCTGGCAGCCCTAGTTGTGCTAAGTGAGCTTGAAAATTAGCTTGAAAAATATGTTCCACAGTGAGACTGATGATGTTTTCTATGTGCACCTTCTACATGTATTTTGGAAGGGTGCAGATAAACGGCAGCAATTAGCCATGAGAGGGAACACCGCGGCAACACGTCTAAACAGCCGTTTACACGCTCTTTAAAAATGTTTTAATGAACTGAACTGCAGTCTCTTGGGCCGTGCAAAGTCTCAAATTGAGGGAAAACTGCTTCTGAAATGAAGGATTATTTATATCTGTGTCAACCTGGCACAGCAAGAATCACAATTTATATCCGATTTTCTGTAATCAAAACTGTCATGTTATTTATTGGAAGACTTAGTTACAATGTAAGGCACAATGAAGGCGATAGAATAAAAAAAACATGCTGCTGTCTTCAGTTGTCTAATCATTAGATCATTTAGTAATTAAAATCAAATTACTTTTGCAGAGAAATGATTGAGCTTTTTTTGTGAAGTTTATGAATTTCTCTCTCTCTCTCTCACACACACACACACACACACACACACACACACACACACACACACACACACACACACACACACACACACACACACCACACACACACCACACACACACACACACACACACACACACTCTATAGAGGAAAAAGTGTTAAAGACTAGAAGATAACTTCATCATGCCTCAGAGTATTAGCAGTCAGACTGGTATGTTTAGCACTTTGAATCTGGATGATGACTTCAGAAATGTCTCCAGGCTGTTAATATCTGACTTCAAAGGCAAGATGACTACCGCTGACTACCACGGAAAAAAGCAGTTACACCTTGAAGTCATATTAAAATATATATTTGAAAACACATATGAACAAACATGATTAGAAAATACATCTACAAATCGAACTACATTGTTGTTTTAAATAATATGTACTACTAATTAAACTAATAATAATACTATGCTGATTGTGAATATAGGCTATATGAAACATCACTTTTCAAGGATTAAATTACAAAAGCTGTATAGATTAAATTTATTTTAAATACTGACACATTTTCTCAGCAATTAGGAATAACTAAACAAAAAAGTGGATCATTTATACATACTAAATAATGGAGTAATCACCTTTACGTCAACATATAAATAAAGTAATGAATAATGTGCTACTGGGCTAAAATGTGTCAAATAAATGCACAACTACATTTTTAAACAACTAATAAAAATGTCATGTATAAGAATCAATTATATTGAATTATTTCACTTGCATTACGTAAAAAAACTAACAAACAAACAAACAAAAAACATAAAAAAACGAACCAAATAAAATAAATAATAATAAAATATACATAAGTAACATTTTATACAAATCAATAAATGCAAATTTAAAAATACAATAATTGTATTATTTTACAGTCCATTAAATTCAAACTTAAAAATGTATCTTCACATTAGACAATGTGAAAGCACTTTCAACTTAGCAGCCGCTCAGACTTATAATACACTTCCTGTTCTTTTTGTGTGGATCCAGTGATTTCCAAACTCTGTATTCTATAGAATTCGTCTGTGGAGCAGACTGCATTCCACGGAGGGAACTTATCTGCCATGGTGATAGGTGTGCGCGGCCTGAAAAACCGCAGTACCAGAAGAAAACCTTCCTTGCATTTACAGAGAACCATAAATATTGCAGAAATATATTGGTCTTTAAACGGATCATTTATTTAATCGTTTGCAAGCAGATCCTCGTACGTTTTAATAGTTACGACGCTTCAAACGATGCAGAGTAACAAATGATTTCAAAATGTTTTATTTAAATGCATCAAAAAAATCAGCTAATTCAAATCAACTAAATTTGTTATGATAAATCAAATAAATCATACTACCTTGCAATAGTTAAAAATAATTATAAAGTTGTTTTGTGAAATATATCTAATAATGTAAAAAATTAAACCTAATACATTTTTCACATTTAAGTGACTAATTATTTTAATCTACATAATTTCATGTTAAAACAATCACAGCAAAAAGCTGCATATTTTATTAGCTTTATGATAAAAAAGGAAAGTAATGAAAAATAAAAGCATTGATCCCCTGCATTACAGGAATTAATAAGGGCTATTAACTACAGAAATAATTGGCGTTCCACGAAGTTCAATTAAAATAATATTAAATTCCAATTACCAATTAGTGTAGATGAAATTGTACAGAATAAGATAATTGAGCAATTATCGTCTTTTCTGCTCAAATATTTATGAAGTGTTAATTTGAGTTGAAAGCAATCAATGAACTGGTAATGACCTTTATGGAACTTTGTAATGGAACTGAACGGCACGCCACTCACAGCAACGGGCTACATTATTTCAGATCTCAGTAATTTCCAATCTGCCATTGTTGTGTAATGGCTATATTAAACAATTTCAGTTCGCCTCTGCCTGGTCCTTTCTTTACTCCTGCCAATTAATTCTCTCAGGTATCGCTGTTTGCAACGCGTCTACAAGGCTAAAGATATTTCACACGGGAGGAATTAGGAGAATTAGTTTCATGACGAACGCGGTTTGCGTGGCCAAGGTTAGGGCTTGAGACTGGGTTAGGTGGCGTCTGCGGCAGGGTGATTATGGCGAGAGTGTTGAAGACCGTGTTGAGGCCAAAGTGCAGTCTCTCAAGAGCTCAACGGTGTCTGCACTACATCTGGGAGCGCCTTTGCTCTCTCTCTCTCTCTCTCTCTCTGTGTGTGATAGAGTGGGCTACCCTGCATAATGGTTGGAGGCAGGCTGCTCCTTTACCCCCCTGCTGTAATCTGGTGTCACTTCCTGTGCTTTCTAAAATAAACACACTCAACAGACAGAGCCTCAAGCACTCCAGTGACTGATAACAGCTAGGCTGACCTTCAGCTTAACACAACACTTACGTTGAGGCCACACAAACACACAACGCTAACCTCTATCGTAACACAGACAAGCACGACACCTAGGGAGACAACATTTGACCAAACCTACATTTGTGCTAAACCCATAGCACAAAACTCACCTTTAGCAGTGTGTATTTTGATGAAGCCTTACACGCAGAAGAACAAAAAGAAAACAAAGAACTCAATGAATGTGAGTGAGTTTATAAAAGCGCGGCTGTGCGAATGCTTGCGGACCCTCTGTGCTCGTAATTAGTAATAAAACTGTGGCCAAGCAGGGCACATTGCAAACTTCAGAACAGCGCAATAATGCTGTTTATGTTTTTTATGTGCCATTCATTATTGCCAATGGGACACATGGGCATATGTTATAAGGGAAACTTCGGATGAGAGGCTGGGTCGAGGGGTTTGGATTGCGCTAATCAGAGGAAATGTTTTATTTCTTCGCTCTGACGACTAGACAAGTATCAGAGTGAGTTTGTGTGCGTAAATCTGTCTAATCTGTTTTGAATCTGCTTCATTTTTCAATCAAAAGTAAGTAAATGTTTTCTCAGAGAAAGCGTGCGGTCGTGCCAAACCAAACGTAATTTCCTCTAATTATGTGTAATTATGGTCGTACATCCATATATTATTATTTGAATGCGATCCGTCCAAAAGCGCATTCTTGTCGTATTTCTAGACATATGTTATTATAACTTTTTTTCTAGTGTGCTCTTTAAAGCTGTATGACATGTGACCTCTATACTGGATGAAGTCATAATGAATTTCTGAGGCATGACAGGCGCAGGTGACTCACCTTGGCGGCTGTACTCGTCTGCCTCTCGGTGGACCATCTCTTGACGTGGCCGCCGTAGAGCAGGCGTGAGGAGTCGTGGTCGAAGGCCTTGAGCGTCTCGCTGGAGCTGTAGGACTTCTGGGTGGGAACGCGGCAGTCCTCGCTTTCGCCGGATGAGCCCGTGTAGCGGCGCTCTTTCTCTCTCCTGCTCTTGTTTAGTGAGCAGTACGGCCTGCGTTCTTTCACATCCATCCTGCCCGCATGACGCAGTGAAACGCAACGCGGCAACCAATCAGAGCGCTCGCTCGCCTCAAGTTCCGCCCGTCCGTGAGCTTACTGTTGTCTACCTGGAGAGCGAAAGAAGGGGTACATAGGGATTGGAAGAGAGAGGGAGGGAGAAATGGAGAGAATTAATTAAAAAAAAGTATAAACTAACGGTCACACTGCACTAAGCTGTACACTTAATCTTCCCAGGATTCACAAATCCTTTCCACCTTCTGGACTGTCGGGAGACGGCATGAGGGCGGCGTCTTTCATCAGACAGCGTGAGAGTGCTTCCTCAGCCTGAGTTTTTTTATCCAGAGCACTTCTTGGAGGTATTGAATGTAATATATTGCAATGTTTCTTATACGATGTTTATGTATTTATTTCATGTGTCTAATTACAATACATTGTAATACATACAATACATTGTAATTATATTGCAGATATGCTCACTGAATAAAAACCAAACAGACCACTCACATTATTAGGATAGAGTCAGTTAGAAATACCAAGGGTTCACACAAAACAAGAGGAGTCCACTTTTAGCTATTATGCCGCCCGCAGCTGGAACCAGCTTCCAGAAGAGATTTTAAATCATTTAAATCCAGACTCAAAACTCATCTGTTTAGCTGTGCATTTACTGAATGAGCAATGTGCTACGTCCGAACTGATTGCACTGTATTTTATATTCTTAACTGCTTTAATTCATTTCAAAATCATTTCTTAATCATTTGAAAAGTTTTTAAATTCCTTGTTTTTACTTTCTTTTATGTAAAGCACTGTGAAATACCATTGTGTATGAAATATGCTGTATAAATAAACGTGCCTTGCCTTACAATGAAATGTATTATATTATTAATTTAGATATTTTTTGTGAACATACACTAACATTAAAAGTATGGGATCAGCAAGATTAAAAAACATAAACAAATAAACAAACAGTCCCTTACTCTAAACAAGGCTGCCTTTATTTGCTTAAACACACAGCAAAAACAGTGATACTGTCAAATACTATTGCAATGAAAAAAAATTAAATATATAAAGAAAAATATTCCTGTGATTTTCAGCAGTGATCACAGCAGTTTTAAGAATCACATGATCCATGAAACAGTTATGCTGCCTTAAAAAAATCATGATTTTTTTGAAGAATAGAAATACAAAAGAACTGCATGTAATTATAAATGTCTTTACAGTAACTTGTTATCAATTTAAAGGTCTCTGCTAAATAAAAGTTTGAAAACAAACAAACAAACACAAAACTGAGAACTAATTACACTAATTGTGTATAATTGTTTTTGCATGTAGCCAACAAAGGAAATATGATAGAAGGTGTTTTGTGCATTGCATTATTTTCTGAAACACTCTTTTTAGAACTCATAAAATGTATTTTGCAATAGCACCACGGCTGAATATCGGTGCCTGGAATATTGTAAGTAAAATCTTTGTGAATGTGTATAGGCTTTGAGATGAGTGTGTGTATACATGTACGGTGTGCAAGTCTGTGTGTGTGTGTGGTTTGTTTTGGGAGTTGATAAGCTTAAGAGCAGCGCTGAGAGGTCAGAACGGGACACTCGGGTGGGGGTGGGTGTAGGGGGTGGTGTCGGTTAATTGATGACCGCTTTTTGTCGGCCTGTAATGCGCCAAGAGTTACTGATAACAACCATACAGCCATTAGAAGACCGAAATAAAACACCAGATCAGTACATCCAAATCGGAAGGGATTGAGAAAGGAAGAGAAAAAAAACAAAGATATAACCTTTTCATTAAACCCTGCCAGCAAGAATTAATAAAATCTACCTAAAACATCCTGGGAATCGATGAAAAAAAAAATGAAGAAACCGAAAAAAAAAACAACAACATTAATGGGAGATGGTGGAGTAATAAATGATGGTGAGGGCCCTAGGGTGCGTTTCAAATGTTTATTAGTCCAAAACCCTCTGCTTCTAATTCTGGATCCAGATAATTGCTGTACTTTAATTTCTTTCTTGGCTGGCCCTTTTTTGGAGCCCACCCAACATACATGCTTTGCTTTTCATGCTCAAACATATTTTTTTCACCCTTCCTCTTTCATCCTCTCTCTCTCTGAGGCGGCGCTCTTGATTTCTTGTTTGCGGGTGTGCGTAGATGATTTTAAAAAGCTTCCCTATATGGACGTGTTAGAGGACAGGGGATTCGAAGGGCGCTGAAACTGAGGGGTTTGGCTGTTTTACTAGACAAAAATGGTTACTGGTTACTTCCAAGTGTGACGTTAATGTGTCAGATAGCAGAGAGAGAGAAAGAAAGAGAAGGTTGAAAGGCAGAATAGAGGGGTAATTGTGATGTTTCTTAAGTGTGAAGGAGCGTTTGAGTGCATGTGAGTGCTCTGTTGCTGACTGAAATGGCAGAGAGCGTTCTGAGGTGCTTCCAATGCAGATCACTTCTCTTATTGGTTTGTACTGAAAGTGGGCGTGAATATCTTTGATCTGGCATTAATATTGTATAAGTTGACTTGTTTCATATTTTCAGCAGCTATATGCTTCTGTTATTTGCCTGCAGATTTCATGAGAGCCTGAATTCACAAATAAATGCATCTGCACACACACACACACACACACACACACACACACACACACACACACACACACACACACACACACACACACACACACACACACACACACAAAGACCTGTGCTTGTCAGGCCCATATGCTGATGTCACTGCAGTATGAATTACATTGTTACCAGAAGTTCCACTTTTTATTGACCATTTATCTTCTCACCACCATCATAACCGGCAAACTTTCAGAGATATTTATAAGAGCCTTTGGCACCTAGTGCGGAAATGTATAAAATTATTCATTGTGCTGTTAAATATAGAATCAAACTTAAAAGAAAAAAGTGAAGTAAAATACTATGAACAAAATGATAAAAGACCAAATATATTTTCTTATCAGCTGACTTAACAAAGAACACTTTTGTCTACGATGAATATGTGTGCCATAATTATCTGATTTCTCTCTGTCCTCGTAAATGAATTAGGAGCAGCTGATCAACTGCATTATTGGTAATTAAATTCTTAATTAAAAATTGCTGCGGTTCAATGACTAGCACGAAGCCTAAAATAGAAAAACACTGACATCACTAATATGGCACACTGTTACAAGAGGTTTGTTGAGGTAATTTGAGTATTATATTGGCATGGGAGTCTGAAGGAAGAAAAAACCCTGAAGGATCGTTTACATTTGCAGTCAGACAGAGTGAATATGTTCAATTATCAATGAGGATATATTAGTATGTCATGCTCCAATGCACATATCAGCACTGATGTCCTGCACAAATCAGCCAGTATTATTTAGTATAATAATAATGTCCTCTAATAAATTAAATAAGCAGTATTTACATCATACATGTATGGATGGCCCATGCTGAGTGTCTAACACAGTGTTGTTGTTGTTGTGGGGCAAAATGTATTTATGATAAAGAGCATTAATAACGGCTCATAGCAAAGATGAAATCTGAATTTGCCTGAAACATCGGAAGAATCCACAGTCCTGTGTTAATACATAAAGTCCTCCTCAACAAGCAACAACAGCTACACCTGATGTGTCTCCTTTCATTTTTACCCTTAATCTCTATTACTATTTAAACAAACACTGTGTGACAGTCCACAACTTCCTCTGCAACAGTTTTAATCACCCACCAGACTGTGAAACCCTCGCCTAAGAAACAGCCCTAATCAGTGTGCATATGTCTTTGTGTGTTTGTAGAATGAGTCACTCAGTGTTGAAAGAGTATGTGTGTGTTTTGTGTCTGCGTGTGTGTGCTTGTCCGTGAGAGCGGATGCAGGAATCAAGTCAAGCGGAAAAGTAACACTTGGCTCAACAGGGGGGATTTCGGCTTGAACCTGCTACAACCGAAGATGAATATGCAGTGTTTTCACATGTGCAAATGTGTGCATTTGTGCTTCTGTATGTTTGCACATGTCCCTGCTGGCTTCATAGTGACCTCAGTCAGCGCCAGGTGACCCGTGTGTCTGTCCGTGTGTGTGTGTGTGTGCGTGTCATGCATGTGACCAGAGACAGTGTGAGGAGGAGGAGGAGGAGGAGGAGGAGGCGACACACCAGGGTTACACAAATTATAGTGGGAATAATTGTAACACACAGCATAGTAGCTGTAGCAAAATCAATTCTGCCTTGCCTTTTTTTATTAAAGGTATAACCTATTTGTTTCTAAAATGAATAGTACGTGGAGCAGCCTTACAATAAATAAATAAAATAAAATAGAATACATATATATATATATATATCCCACCAGTCAAAATGTTTTGAACAGTGAGATTTGTCATGTTTTTTTAAAGAAGTCTCACCAAGCCTTCATTTATTTGATCCAAAGTACAGTAAAACAGTAATATTTTGAAATATTTGACTATTTAAAATAAAAATGTTCTATTTCAATATATTTACAAATGTAATTTAATCCTGTGATTTCAAATCGGAATGTTTAGCATCATTATTCCAGTCACATGATCTTTCAGAAATCGTTCTAATATTCTGATTTGCTGCTCAAAAAACATGTTTATACTGACTCGAAACGGTTGAATGGTATAGAGTATATAAAGCTTTTTATTTCAAATACAAAAATAGAAGATAAATATTTGGATCTTTCTATTCATCAAAGAATCCTGAAAAAATGCACTCAACTGTTTTAAATATTGATAATAATCATAATAATAATAAATGTTTCTTGAACAGCAAATCAGCATATTAGAATGATTTCTGAAGGATCATGTGACACTGAAGACTACAGTAATGATGCTGAACATTTAGCTTTGATCACAGAAATAAATTACATTTTAAAATATATTCAAATAAAATGCAGTTATTTCAAATTTAAGTTATTTCAAATTTCACAACATTACTTCTTTTGCTGTATTTTGGATCATATAAATGAAGGCTTGGTGAGCAGAAGAGACTTCTCTAGAACTCAAATTAAAAATCTTACTGTTCAAAAACTCTTGACTGGTATAGATTGCTGTTTTCTATTTGTCAGGTCAGAATGAATAAATGAATGAATACATACAAATAAAGAACCAGTTTGGTTGTGGCTTTTGCCCAACTTTCATTTTGAAAATGTCCTTTTCTTCTGTCTCAATGCACAGGTTAATATCCTTATCACAACAGCCAGAAAGAGAGAATGGAAAACAGAGAACTGATCAGTGAGAAAGCCAGCTAAATTACCGGCTGAGCACACTTGACGATGACTTCATTCGGAAGGTTAAAAAGCAACTAAAATGAACTGGAGAAAAAATATATTCCTTTTCCGTAACACTGCCAGAACTCCCATCATTCTCAACAGCTTGGAAACGTCAGCTGGGCATTTCCACTTTATGAGAATTCCTTCTCTCCATCTTTCTTCTTTTTTTTGGCCGTTGGGAGGGTTGCAGGTTTATGTTTTGCCAGCTTGTATGATAAGAAAGCTCAAAAAGAGAAGAAATACAAGCCAGACCGGCACAAATGTATCCAATATAAAACTTAAGAGTTCTGTGTGAAAGAAAAGTGAGCAAGTGAGTGAAAGAGAAACAAAGGGAAGGAGCTCTGTAAATTGGGATCAAAGGAAAGAAAAACCTTAGTGTTAGCTGCTGTCGAGATCTTTTGTTTATCCCACAAATGCCATCATCAAAAAAGCAGCTTTTCCCTCCTGCCGTTAATCTTTTCTATGACTATTTGAATCGGTTAGATGAAAGGAGTGTGGAATTAAAGAAGAAGAAAGGGAGGAACGGACAGGAGACACTAAAAGAGGGAATGAATCAGGTTTGGAATGGAAGTGACCCATTTTCCAATAGCAAGGGATTACCTGCCTAAACACTGCTGCTCTTTTTCCTTTTGTCTTGTTCTTTCTTTCCTATGCCAAGACTCCTCTGTTGAGGAATTGTGTAGAGTTGAACTGAACACGACTAAAACTGCTCACTTGACCTCAGTCTTAAGAAAAAAGATTTCTCTTTCTTCTTTTTCTTCACAGACTATAATTGCAACTAATGGAAAAGTTTAATGTTGAGACACAAAGTAAAACATCACAGTTTTCTATTCTCTGCAGAAGCTGATTATAAGTATGAAATAATAGCAGTGAAATATATTAAAAATGTCAGAGCCATGATGGACATATAGTGTGGCTAATACGGTACAATCATAAACTACCTTAAGTCTGGCTTTTGTGTTTAACACCTACATTATATATAGAATTGATATAAAATGTCAAAATAAATATAAAGATAAACATAAATGAAATTAAACCCTTGATGCATGAATTATTATATCACAAATTAATTTTTTTGAATGTTATAGTATTAATGTTAGATTATGTTCTTATTATGCAAGAGTTGAATATAGTTAAGTAATATCAACTGAACAAGTCTACCTTTGTTCTGAATATCAACATGATTGTGAGTGGGATACTAAATACAACAGTTAAATAATCAGCAACTTCAATTTGAGATAATATTGCCAGTTATTTACAGAGGAACAGCAGTGGTGTTTCACGAATGAAGATAGTGGACCTGTCACAATACCCACACATGCGGTCTTGGAGCAGTATTTGAGGCTAAGCGTAATATGTTTAGGAACTTATGTGCTCCAAAATTGCGAGGATGATGAAGAAATCCTTTAAGTGTTGATTAAATTAATTAGAAAAATGAAACATGTTGCAAGTAATGGTGATGAGTATACAGTATACTGTATGTATTTTAGTAAGACGTTTGCATTGGCTTTTTAACAAGATTAGAAGCTCCACAATTATTAAATTGTATTATATGTTGCATGCACTGTATAAGTTGTAAAAAAAATACTGGAGAATGTTTTAAAAGAAAACACAATACGTTTTTCTAGTTCAATATTTCATGTTTAACTCAATTTGTTACTTGCTGTCTTTGTAAATTGTTTTCCACACCTTTTTTTCTTAGTGCAGAGACTACTGAATACACACTTATGGCTTGTTTCCACTGAGCAGGTACGGTTCAGTACAGTACAGTGCGGGATGCAATTATGTCCGTTTCCATTGTCAGAAGTTGTGAATGGTACCAAAATAGCAAACCATACCATATCACTTTTTTGGTACTCTTTCGTTGGGGTACCTAGCACAACAAAGAGTACCAAACGGGTGGAGCTAAACTCACTGCAGAAGTTGATTGGTTTACAAGAATCTTCACTTTTGTGTGATAGAAGGGGATAAAGCTTCTCCTCCACTCGTTTCGCTCTGCTGTGTTCGGCTTATTACTTCAGAGTGCACAAGCGCAAAAAATATAACGGTGTATTTTATAAATTAACATTTTCACACAGACAATAGCCATTTTTCAATACACATTCTTGTCTGTTCTTGTGGTTTTGTGAAACCTCATTGCCCAAAAAACGTAGCAAAATAATTTTGTATTATGTTTGAAATAAGATTATTTTGCTTACCCCATTGGCCGATTATTTTACTTGATTTGAGCAAAAACTCACTTAACCTCACTGAAAACATGACAATAATTTTTACTTGTCTAGAAAATCCTTCTTGATTTAAGAATTGTTCGATATTTTGGCTGGAAAC
Source organism: Oxygymnocypris stewartii (assembly GCA_003573665.1). NCBI lineage: Eukaryota > Metazoa > Chordata > Actinopteri > Cypriniformes > Cyprinidae > Oxygymnocypris > Oxygymnocypris stewartii. Next base: position 11,843 of record QVTF01026165.1, on the reverse strand, counting down.
AAGATAAAACAAATCTAAGTAAGCTTTTTGCAGTAGAGTCACAAAGATTAATGACCAAGGGTAAAAAGTCACTCATTCACATCTTGGTTGATTAAAATGGCTTTTAAAGATGGATATCATGCATCAAAGGGTTAAGAAATGAGCTCAGAGAATGTTACCCTAACACGGAGGGAGAGAGCAAAGTATTTAGAGAGACGGGTGTGTTAGTGTGTGCATAGTTGTAATAATTATCTCCATCAGCAGAGTGCTTTAACTGTGGGAGCAAGACATTCAGGCCACATGCTAATAATCTGCGATCTGTTAAGAGACAGACTCAACAGCTTGAGCTCATCAGACACAATCGCACTGAAAAGTTGGAAAGAAACACAAAAATAAAGGGTGCAAAAGACAGAGGGCGCGAAAGTGAGAGAGCGCAAGAGCGTTTTTCACCCAGCAGAACACCCAGACACTGACAGTGAGGGCTGGTAAAATTGGAAACAGAGGAGCTATCGATGTGAGAAAAAAGGAAACGTATCAAGGTAGGTGGGGTGGTGGGGGGTGGATTTTACAGGGGTTGACAGAGGGTCCTTGTGGAATAGGAGGGTTCGATGCGGCTGAACATGGTGTGAAATTGAAACTTTTGGACGACGTTGCAGCCGAGCGGCCGCATCGCCGACCCTACATAATCACCGGAACTGTGGTGATATGGAGGGGAGCAGGCCGAAGAAAAGTAGCCAGAGACTTCATTTCCAGCCGGCCGGAATGAAAGCTCTGCTCACTGAAGAACGGTCAGAGATAATATGTGGAGGCCTGGTGGCATCAAAGCAGGATTTGCCAGAACTCCTGAACACAGCGCGACTTTTCTTTCTCATTCTTTTTTGCCGTCGCCTCTGCCTGGAAGTATGAAGGCATCATTAAAATGTTTCAGTTCAAATGGTTGTCACTCTGTGCTTTCAGCATCATTCAAAAGCACGTCACAGCACGACTCCCTGCGTAACTCCACCACAGCGCCCGTGTCAAGCGCTCCACGGCAAATGTGCAGGAATGACAGGAAGTTCAGGCCCATCTATTTCCCTGAGAGAGAAGAAATGCGGAGGGATGAAAGAGTGTTTAGGCAGTGTGTGTGTGTGTGCGTGAGTATGTGGGAGGAAAAATAGAAAAGAATGAAGAGGGATGAGAGTGAGACGGAGAGAAAATGAAATAGAGCGCCATTCTGTTAAACATCGCTGATCACCCAATATAAACGACATCATTCCTCTCAACAAATCGCACCCAAATGCTTTCAGCTGGAAGTGTTTACCCTCTCCCCCGTGTATATATGTCTCTCTGTTCTCTGTGATTTATGCTGCCTTGTGGTGATTGGCTGTAAGTTTGAGCTGCCACGGTCAACAGGATGCCACCCAGCTCCAAATTGGTGAAACCCGTTCTCTAAACTTTGTCATTAGCAGTTATAATTACGAACAGCCTCCAGTTAGACCACCGCTGACATATTTAAAAACACACACCTGGATGAAAACTTCAACACGTCTGAATGTTACAAACTCAATAAATGTGTCTAATTTAGCCTCGAGACATTGGAATAGCTAAAGAGACTTCAATTGTTAAAAAAAAAGAGATTGTGTTGCTTTAACCTTGGTTGCCAGTGGTTACCATTTATGCCGATGGTTTGGAATCTTGGAATGTATATTTTTTCACTTGATAGATCCGGTGAATTATGTTTATCACCTGATTTAATCTATTACATTAACCTAATGTATCTATGTGAATGGCTGACATGTCAGTCAGAGGACGTGTGAAAATAGGACAGCGGTGCTGAGTGCTAGCTGAAACCCGAGCCTGTGGGACAGGCCTCTAATAAATTAGCCTCGCTTCTCTTAATCTATGTCGGGTGTTTCAAGTGGGGCCCAGTTGTTTCCAGATGGTGGAGGGTTGAGTTGTGTGTGTGTGTTAATGGCGGTCAGTGGGTTTTAGTGAGGTTAGGGGGTGAAGCTCTGATGGCAGCTGCATAAGACACAAAAGAATGGCGTGACATTGATGGCTAATTCAGATGAAGACGAAACTGATCCTTTTACACAACAACGTACAGCTGCGCAGTAACTACACCTCCTTTAGACACAGCACTCACAGGCTCGATAACCATTCACACCGTTACACTAAGAGCACGATACACAGTCTGGAAAAGAGAGGGGGTGAGATAGCGAGGCTATTTTCACCAATTCTAGATACCATAACTCAGATAATTTATCCTTAATACAAACTGAATATTACTTATAATTATGCAGTACTTTGTGTGAATGACTATTGCTCTTTTATATGCTGCCTAAAAATAGTTTTGTCATTTTATCTGTCTAATGAAGACATTCTGTTTTCTTTGTTATATCAATTGACTTTTATATTTCGTTATTTTTCACATAATCGAATGTAATAATTTAAAAGGTTAAACATCCTACATTTAGTCTTAAATCTGAACCATATTCACAAATGGTATTTACATTTCATTTAAAGAGATAATTCACCCCAGAATAAAAATATTATCATCGTTTACTCACCCTAATATCATTCCAAAACCACAAGTCTTTGGCACACAAATTAATATATTTTTCTTTTTCTCTTAATAATTTAAAAAGAGACAGTAAAAGTATAAATCAATGTGAATCAGGTGGTTTAAGCCTAGTTTTCTTAGAGACGCAATTACTTTATAAAATAAACGGATTCAATTTAGGATTGTATCACCTCATCAAACACATACACAATATGTTAAACAATGTTTACAACAAATATGTTTTTTATGGGTATATAATAACATGAGGAAATAATGACAGAATTTTCATTTTTGGGTGAAATACCCCTTTAATATTTAATCAGTGTTTGTTTGTTTATTTATGCACTTTTGTATTTGAAATTATCTCTTTTTCAATTCCAGAAATATTTCACACAGAAGCATGTTAAGACATTTTATAATCCTCATGAATTAAATGTTATTGTTAGGGTTATATAGTATCTTCAAAGAAAAAGCTCATGCCGTGAGATACTAAAAAAACACACATCTAGTGTGAATGTTTCTCAAGACCAGCAAATTATAGGTATATTAACCTCCTCTCATTTACTTTCTATTTATAAGCTTTCAATAAAAAAAGAAGAAATCCAAGTCATTGTATCGTACACAAATATACAGCAAAGGCACAACCTACAAAACACAAATACATATGCACACGTGTCACCGAACATGTCTGACACGCAGAGAGAGCAATGAAACAGAACTTTGGCCCAGGAGCATCACTGAGCTTTTGGAAGCACTTGTCTCTCACTCCCTCCTCTCATTTAGCGGTGGCATAACCCAGTCATCTCTGACACATCAGCCAATCTGTTAAATGAGAAAGCCATCATTTGAGAGAGAGCGAGAGAGCCTGAGAGAGAGAGCAAGAGAGAGAGAGATTCATCTGGTGAATCTTTTAAGAGGAGTTCCAGTAAAGCTCCATATGGCACAGAGCAGCAACAGCAGGCAGCAAGGGAGGGGAGGGAGACAGAGAGAGAGAGAAATGGCTATAGAGAGAGATGGAGAAAGAAAAACATGCAGTGAGACAGCAAATCAGACTGTAGTCTCTTTGATAAAGTCATAGAAATTCAGCTCAAATGGTGTCATGTCTACTTGTTTAAGGGGCCCGTTCACACATGTGTTCTTGCCTTCAAAAACAGCGAGACATGTCTCAACAGCTGAAGACATCCATCTACGACCTGATTATGCAGAAAAACAGCACCTATGGATGCAAAAACGTGAACTTTTCTAGGTCTCCTGCACTGTCCCTCTACTGAGAAACACTTGCTTCTTCCTTTACGCCATCCCTCAATGGTCGTCTGACCTGATAACCTGCCTCTTATCTGAGCAGAGCAATGAGGTCATAATTACACAAAGACAGAGTATTAATCCCACCCAAGAGAGCAGAAGGATTAATGCCCCGATACAAGCTCCTGTTATCGGCCACAGAGAAAGAGTGTGAGAGATGGAGAGAGAGAGAGAGAAAGAGCCCTGCAGGAGAGTGGAGCAGGGCAGCACATTGACAGCCCCCACGATACGAGGGAGGTCGAGTAATTTAATAAGCCACTCAGGAAACAATAGGGAGGATGATCAGCACACCGGGAGCTGCTTCGTCTGAGCTCAGAGAGTGAGAGCCAGAGGAGCCATCCAGCTGTTTTAGCCATCACACACACACTCGCATAGCTAATTAAATCATAAAAGACTATGTAGCATGCTTGCACTGAATGCGCAGCAGTACACCACCATACACACACACACACACACACCACACACAAAATAAAATAAAAATATATAAATACATATGTTATTTATAATTAAATGATGATGAAAAAAAATACAAAAATGACAACAAAAAAAGCATTCCAATTAAAAAAGGCTTGTACTCGCAACTAAATAATGAACATACTCCATATGAAGAACAGGGATCAGAAAAGGAGATTTGAGAAATGAATAATTGCCTTCAAATTAGACTCATAACAAGATCCGGGCTGAGGCAGCAGAGGATGGTGAGGCACGGCTCTATCGTCTGTATTTATGAAAGTAGTTTCTTTCCTCTTGGGAACGTGATCAGAAGAATTAGTTTTATTATTATTATTAGATTAGACTAGAGTAAGACTAAGACGAGCAAGTTCAAAAAGTAAAAATTAAATTGTATAATAAATTAAAATGTACAACACTCTCTCAAAGACATAAAAGGGAAATAAATTATCTAGGCACAAACCATGTGCCAAGATTCATTGCTACGTTGTGGTAAATCTCACAGGTAAAATTTCAGCTAGCAAATGCTATGAAATAAAGTCACATGAGGACGCAGAAGTGATCATATCCTAAGATAAAAGGTAAAAAATACTGCATGTATGCAGTATTAGTAGTCAAACTGTTTTTTCAATTCCAGTTGTAGCTGGTACTGCCTGACTCTTGTTCAAACTTTAACTTCGAAGTATAAGGTAGATATACTCAAAGGACTTACAGAGGGCAACAATCGATCTGAGAGAGAAGTACCAAATCAAGACATCTCGAACAATTATATAAATAACAACTGTGTAGCAGTTAGCAACAACAGAGAATTAATTTCCTTTTCATCTGGTCTCGTGTGCTAGGGCAGCACAAAAGCTGTATCTGAAGTGGGATAAATATCAATGGTGCGCAGATTGTGTAGGTACTAAAAAAATATATTTTCATATTTAATTAAATGTAACTGTGAATTGTAATAGTAATTTATAAATTGTTTCTACACTTTTTTTCAGGAATTGCAATTAGAAAAAAACCTGAAGAAAAAAACAAACAACAAAAAAAGAACACTGTCTTTACTCTTTCCCTTTTTTCTCCTGTGCTGTGTACTAAAACAAGGAAACCCAAATAGCAGTTTCACCTTTCCTCACTATTGCACTTAAAAGTTACAATGAATCCATTTTTTTTTTTTCATACAATGAATGAAAACTGAAACAATGTAATTATAACATCAATAAAACAAAACAAAGACACTACATTCAAAAGTTTGGGGACAGTGTGTTTTTTTAAATAAATTAATACTTTAGGATTAAATTGATCGATAGTAACAGTAAATACATGTATTTATGTAAAATTTCAAATAAATGCTGTTCTTTTTAACTTTCTATTCATTAAAGAATCCTAATCTTAAACACCAAATCTACATAGAAATTATTTCGGAAAGATCATGTAACACTTAAGACTGTAATGTCAGCTTTGAATTTTTCAAAGTTTTAAATAGTACAAATTGTAAAATTGCTCAGGCCAGAAGAAAAAAATATATATAAATGACTAAAATGTAGGAGCATTGATTTCAATCAATTACTTAATAGTATTGAGTTTGATTTCAGTCAAACCTCTCATATTGCCATCACTTATCGTAGTAATAGCAGCACCATCAACATTTCTTCTATTCCGATTAAATGGAAATATTTTACCTCTCAGTCAAACCAGTAATTTATCTTATTTCTAAAAATTATTTCAAAAGAAACACTCTATTTTCTTATCACTTGTTGATTTTCAGTCGAGCTAGCTGACAGAAAACAAGACAGACACTGATTGTCATGACGACAACAACATTTAATCTGGCTCTGATGCAGCATTTCATTTACCCAAACAAAATCATTCAAAATTGTATTCTGGATATTAGAGGCTAAAGTGGGTCAGAGCCAGCAGATTTTACAATGACTTTAAACAGCATTGCATTTTTTTACCCTGCACAAAGCAGCCACACATCAGATACTTTTGCTCAGGTGGACGTCTTTAGGTGAAAATCTGAAAAGGTGATTAATTGGCTGGATCTTAATGTATTGCTCTTTCTCTCTCACTATTGAGCTGAAGAGGAAGAAGGCGGAGGAAACATAGCCCCTTACAAAGCAGCCATTGATGAAACACTTTTTCCATGCCCTCTACTCTCGCTGATAGTACCAGGTAGCAACTTTCAACCATACAGATGCTGGACAATAGAGTGATTGTTGGGTCTCGGCCGCAGGCGACTGTCCACAGTATCATACACCGGTTACCCTCAACCACTCTCCTATACAATCTGGAGCCTAAGAAACAAGGGGGAGGGTGGAGAAATACAGTTCCCACAATCGTCTTTTAGTGTTACACAAGAGAGGTGACTCTGAGGCTTCTGGGGAGAGGGGACAAAACATTGGCCAGCACAACGAGGACACTGGCAAGGCATGAAAAGACATGGTGCAGATATACTTCCTTTAAGAGGAAAACAATATTCCTGACCTACAAGAAGGTGCAATGGCCTGCGGCCTCAGAGATATAGACCATCAAGAGAGCGCAGCGCGTTCATAATGTGACATCTCAGCTTTCCTTCAATCTCACTTTATTTCTCTCACACTCTCAGCCTCTCTCATGCCTTGTTTTAAGGACACATCAAGTGGCTTTTAATGGTCAAGGGTTATTTCAATTGTGCAGACATAATACGAGATCAGAACCTTATGAACAGCATAATCACTGCAGAACAAAAGCCTCCCGGCCCAGAATAATATACAGATTAGAGCCTATTATCAGATAAATTTGCCTCTCGTTGTCTCTGAACTCCATCGTCTATTGCATCAGAGGTGACTCGCTCACCCCTGAACTGAGATGCCTTCTTCTGGTCTTTACCTATCGTCTTTCTTGATGGAGGATTATGCAGAACAAAGTGAATTGTAAAGTTTCAGAGAAGCGTGAAAGTGAAGAAAGTTGGGGCACTTTAAGTTAGTGTGCAAGGAAAGCGATTAAAATATCCTTTTTGTTTTCAGAGCAGGCTACGATAACTTCAGAGAGTCGGGAAGAGACTTAGTGGAGACTTGGACCGGCTCGGTGCGTATACTGGATACTTTCGGTGGTATCAAGTCACAGATATTTTGAAAATATACAATTTCATGACGCCTGCATTCCCAGTGCGCAGGAAACAGATTAAGATCTCGGTCCCGACGGTCTGATGAGTGTGCAAGCGTGTGTGTTGTGGGACTAATCAGAACACATTTGGCTGGTGTGATATTACCAAAGACAAATCTCTAAGCTGTGTGCTGATAAATGCCATTGACAGGTAAGGTCAAAAGCGTACAGAGCTGAAAGCACACACTAGTTCGGCTTTATTATACCACAGTGGGAACCTTCATATCATGGGACCATTGACTTTTATGTTATATTTGAAGCTAATTATATCTGCTACACCCTAATACAAAAAAGTATGTCTTCATTTTCCATTTTCCGCTACATTTAGTGCACACTGCGTGACAAATTTGGCATCAACAAGCTCCACGCAGACTGTTCGCAATCAGTCTGAGTTTTACAATGTTTTTGCGCATACTTTGCATCATCTGCACACGTACCTAACTGAATTAATTAGTTGAAGAAAATGGAAATAATAATAATAATCAGGGACAAGCATATTGTAAAGACTGGTCAAAGGCAGGGGATCCAAGTGCAGTAATATATTTATTTATTGGACAGAGGCAGAATCACACAGGCAATGGTCAGAGGGCATAACAGGAATATCGGAGGCAGAGCAGAGACGTAAACAATACCAGGCAGGGGTCGAGGTCACAGGCACAGGTTCAGAAGTCCAAGGTCAGGCAGTCCGGGGTCACACACAGAGATAACAGATACGGGGAAGAACGCTCAGAAATGTAGCCAGGGCAAAACAAGACTTCGCCGTGAGTGTTTGTGTGCTGTTTTTATGTGAGTGAGTGAATGAGGTGCAGGTGTGGTGAGGCAATTAGGGTTGATGAGTGAATGGTGACAGCTGTGTGATTGGTGTAATGGTGGACGGGAATGTGTGAGTGCAGTGCATGATGGGAGATGTAGTCCATGGGTGATGTGCAGTAGAGTGAGTGGTAACCAGATTCATGACAGAGCCCCCCCCCAAAGAGCGGCTTCCAGACGCTTACACAAAGCATACTCCAGGAGGGTGGTGGAGCGGAGGTGGAACCGGGGGAGGGAATGGAGGGCCAGGTCCATGTGGGGCCAATGAGGCAGGAGCCCACCAGGGCGGGGCGGAGGAGACAGCAGAGACGTGAAGTGACACTGGGTAAACTGCTGTGGCGTGAGGTGACTCTGGCAGGTCGGCGGAGACGTGAGGTGACTCTGGCAGGTCGGCGGAGACGTGAGGTGACTCTGGCAGGTCGGCGGAGACGTGAGGTGACTCTGGCAGGTCGGCGGAGACGTGAGGTGACTCTGGCAGGTCGGCGGAGACGTGAGGTGACTCTGGCAGGTCGGCGGAGACGTGAGGTGACTCTGGCAGGTCGGCGGAGACGTGAGGTGACTCTGGCAGGTCGGCGGAGACGTGAGGTGACTCTGGCAGGTCGGCGGAGACGTGAGGTGACTCTGGCAGGTCGGCGGAGACGTGAGGTGACTCTGGCAGGTCGGCGGAGACGTGAGGTGACTCTGGCAGGTCGGCGGAGACGTGAGGTGACTCTGGCAGGTCGGCGGAGACGTGAGGTGACTCTGGCAGGTCGGCGGAGACGTGAGGTGACTCTGGCAGGTCGGCGGAGACGTGAGGTGACTCTGGCAGGTCGGCGGAGACGTGAGGTGACTCTGGCAGGTCGGCGGAGACGTGAGGTGACTCTGGCAGGTCGGCGGAGACGTGAGGTGACTCTGGCAGGTCGGCGGAGACGTGAGGTGACTCTGGCAGGTCGGCGGAGACGTGAGGTGACTCTGGCAGGTCGGCGGAGACGTGGGGTGACTCTGGCAGGTCGGCGGAGACGTGGGGTGACTCTGGCAGGTCGGCGGAGACGTGGGGTGACTCTGGCAGGTCGGCGGAGACGTGGGGTGACTCTGGCAGGTCGACGGAGACGTGGGGTGACTCTGGCAGGTCGACGGAGACGTGGAGTGACTCTGGCAGGTCGACGGAGACGTGGAGTGACTCTGGCAGGTCGACGGAGACGTGGAGTGACTCTGGCAGGTCGACGGAGACGTGGAGTGACTCTGGCAGGTCGACGGAGACGTGGAGTGACTCTGACAGATCAGGCGCCCACCAGGGCGGAGCAGACGAGACAGGCGCCCTCCAGGGCGGAGCAGACGAGACAGACGCCCACCAGGGCGGAGCAGACGAGACAGACGCCCACCAGGGCGGAGCAGACGTGACAGGCGCCCTCCAGGGAGGAACAGACGAGACAGACGCCCACCAGGGCGGAGCAGACGAGACAGGCGCCCACCAGGGCGGAGCAGACGAGACAGGGCCCTCCAGGGCGGAGCAGAGATCCCTGGCCGAGACTGGGACCTAGAGGAAACGGAGACACAAGAGGCAGAGATGAGCAAAAGCACATTTGGTTTCAGGAACCGAGGCAGGGAGTTTAAGCGGCCATGGTAGATCCGGGGACTCGGGCAGCCATGATGGATCAGGGGACCTCATGGGCCATGGCGGGTCCGGGGTCTCCGTGAGCAATGGAGGGGAGCTCCCTCCATGAAAGTTCTTGGTGAACTCCACTACCTCGAGGGGGCACTCTGGAAGCGCTAAATCTCGGTGGCGCTCGGGCGGCTGACTCTCTTGGGCACTCAGGTGGCTCTGCTCTTGGGCGCTCGGTAGAACTGGACGGAACCAGCGGAGGCATTGTTGAGCTGGGCGGGACCAGCGGAGACGAAGGAGAGCTGGGCGGGACCAGCGGAGACGGAGGAGAGGGGGGAGGGAGGGGGGGGGGCGGGCGGGACCAGCGGAGACGGAGGAGAGCTGGGCGGGACCAGCGGAGACGTAGGAGAGCTGAGCGGGACCAGCGGAGACGAAGGAGAGCTGGGCGGGACCAGCGGAGACGGAGGAGAGCTGGGCGGGACCAGCGGAGACGAAGGAGAGCTGGGCGGGACCAGCGGAGACGAAGGAGAGCTGGGCGGGACCAGCGGCGAAGGCGAGCTGGGCGGGACCAGCGGCGAAGGCGAGCTGGGCGGGACCAGCGGAGACGAAGAAGAGCCGGAAAGGGCCAGCAGGGGCTCTGGGGAAACGGACGGAACCAGGAGGGGACCCGGAGTGCCGGACTCTGTGAGCTCCTGGATCGGAGCGGCCTCTGGAGCGAACTCTGCGAGCTCCTGGATCGGAGCGGCCTCTGGAGCGGACTCTGCGAGCTCCTGGGACGGAGCGGGCTCTGGAGCGGACTCTGCGAGCTCCTGGGACGGAGCGGGCTCTGGAGCGGACTCTGCGAGCTCCTGGGACGGAGCGGGCTCTGGAGCGGACTCTGCGAGCTCCTGGGACGGAGCGGGCTCTGGAGCGGACTCTGCGAGCTCCTGGGACGGAGCGGGCTCTGGAGCGGACTCTGCGAGCTCCTGGGACGGAGCGGGCTCTGGAGCGGACTCTGCGAGCTCCTGGGACGGAGCGGGCTCTGGAGCGGACTCTGCGAGCTCCTGGGATGGAGCGGGCTCTGGAGCGGACTCTGCGAGCTCCTGGGACGGAGCGGGCTCTGGAGCGGACTCTGCGAGCTCCTGGGACGGAGCGGGCTCTGGAGCGGACTCTGCGAGCTCCTGGGACGGAGCGGGCTCTGGAGCGGACTCTGCGAGCTCCTGGGACGGAGCGGGCTCTGGAGCGGACTCTGCGAGCTCCTGGGACGGAGCGGGCTCTAGAACACCCACAGTGAAGGAAGAGCCAGCACACGATAAAGCATAGTTCAAAAGGCCCCTCAAACTCCCATGATACACTCCTCCAGAAAACAAAGATTTGTTAAACCTGGCCTTGACCTGACTAGTGAGTCCGAAATAAAACAAGTCCTTGAACAGATACTCGTCGTACAACGGTACCTGGTAAGACAGCTCACAAAACTGGTGAACATACTCTTCCATAGTCAGGCCTCCCTGGCGAAGATGTAGGAGTAGGCTTATGCTGTCCATAGTTGAGCTGGGTAGGTGAGATGATGCTGCTGGATCTGAGGTGGCGAAGTCTTCTGTAAAGACTGGTCAAAGGCAGGGGATCCAAGTGCAGTAATATATTTATTTATTGGACAGAGGCAGAATCACACAGGCAATGGTCAGAGGGCATAACAGGAATATCGGAGGCAGAGCAGAGACGTAAACAATACCAGGCAGGGGTCGAGGTCACAGGCACAGGTTCAGAAGTCCAAGGTCAGGCAGTCCGGGGTCACACACAGAGATAACAGATACGGGGAAGAACGCTCAGAAATGTAGCCAGGGCAAAACAAGACTTCGCCGTGAGTGAGTGTTTGTGTGCTGTTTTTATGTGAGTGAGTGAATGAGGTGCAGGTGTGGTGAGGCAATTAGGGTTGATGAGTGAATGGTGACAGCTGTGTGATTGGTGTAATGGTGGACGGGAATGTGTGAGTGCAGTGCATGATGGGAGATGTAGTCCATGGGTGATGTGCAGTAGAGTGAGTGGTAACCAGATTCATGACAC